>VHZZ01019978.1:4764-19536 GCA_009801015.1 Silene noctiflora | reverse complement strand
GTATATATCCGATCCGAGTGCTTTGGGAAGTTTGATTAAGTTGTTGAGATTTTAGACTTGGATGGCCTGGCTACTATAATCTTTTGCAATTGTGGATTTTAACAAGCCATTTCTTTTTTACTTTCTCATTTTGGTTTGCAGGGAACGCTTTTCCTACAAATTTTGAGTGTTAAAGAAATGCCATTAGAAGTGGCGTGTCATCTCTAGAGACACGCCATTTGATCTGGCGTGTTTCGGTCTCGGTGAATTCTTATCCTCGAAATACATTGAACACGTCATAGTGAATGGCGGGTTTACTCTGCGTTTTAGGTTCGGAATTTCCCGATGCTACGTGTACACCATTTTGACAAATATTTTCAAAACCGGCCCAAAACGATAAATACTTTATTTTTAAGCATTATTTTAAAAACGGATTCAATAAAAACAAATGCACTATTTAAATAGGGTGTTGATTTTCGCAGTACACATTTTTACTCATTACAGTACACTTATGACTATTCTACCCCTCTCATTTCTTCCGCTTATGTACACTGATGTACTACATAAAAAAAAGGGAAAACTAAACCATAAAAAACGCAGTACACCAACATACCACCATTTACCCCACCACCAAATACAACCACCTCAAACACCACCACCACCCACCAACCCCATCGTCGGATCTTCGTCGGCAGACCGTCTGACCAGCCACCACGCCAAGCCAGACGCCCTTGTAGTACCAGCCTTTCCATCACCGCAAAATTCGACACCCTTCCGCTGTCCAGTAACTACGTCGCCTCAACGACCGCCTACACACATTATCCGACCTCCTAGACACGCCGCCATACCACCTAGACGATGGACCTCCAACCGCTCCTCCGCCGACCATGAGAAAACTACCAAATAAAACCCCTAATTCAAAGCCTAAATAAAAAATATCAAAATAAGATAAAACAAAACACTAATTTGTTCAATCATTTGCAAATAATGAAACAAATACTCCCTCCGATCCAGACAGATGGTAACACTTACCTAAAATGGATGATCCACACCAATGNCTAATATGTTATATCTTGCTATGCATGTGTGACCCGACTTCCCTAGACATTCCTTTATTTTTATTGTTTTTGCACTTAGTTTATAAATCTAAATCAAATCAATTAACAATCATTTCTACCTAGATAAAATTCACCCCGTAGAAACTAATTAAAAACCACCGTACTCCCTGTGGATTCGACCCCTAAATATTACATTAATTTGTTGTACCTAGGGTATTTATTTTTTATAGGTTGGCGACGACCTTGTCACACCGACTGGGTTAAGACTAGTATAGGCTACGATAATTTAATAGAACTAGTTTAATGATAGCGACCGCATGTTAAATAAGATCTAAAGGACATATTAGAATCGACCGATCATATGGACTTAAACAACATATTTGCCCTGTTAATTATTAAATCACACCCCCCGGATAACTGACCTAGTGAACTTGATCCCTAGACTCTTTTATATTATTGATTTCATCTTATTTACTTTATTGCAATTAGTTGAGTTAATCAAATCAACCAATCTTCAAGAAAACGGTTACCTTAAAAGACAAGTTATTACACTAGGAAATAGAATACACCGCCTCCTCGTGGATCGACCCTGACTTATCAGTAGCTATTTTGTTAGTATAATTTAGGTTTATTTAGATTAAGGTGACACGATTAAACCCTTGTCACCTTCGCACAATTAGCAGCAGGAGCATTGGCGCCGATTTTGACACGAGTCCACGCCAGGAGCAACCTCTTTTTTCATCTCGACAACTGGTAGCCATGTCTCAAACTGACTAGGTCTTAGGTTAATTGATTGGAAAATCGATCAAATCCAATCAATTCGTTATATTTGGGGATTTGGGAATTCATACGTAAGATGATGATCGATTTGGTCTTAGGTTAATTGAAAAGGGGAATTTGTGTATTTGTGATTGTGTGGTGTTTAATTGAAATGGGATTTGGTATTAGTATAATGAAGATGAAGTGAGGAACTGATTATAAGAATATAAAAAGAACAAAAAGATTGACTAATAGTGGAGGGTAACCTGTTTATCAGGTTGCCCTTCCAATGGTCTAATACGATAAAAATGAGTGCAAAGATGAGGTTAATACTTAATATGGGATAAAGTATAGGTTGGGGTATTTTGAGAAGGGGAGGCATAGGTTGGATTAATCCCATGAAATAACCCTTTAAATAATACCCTAAAAAATAAAAATCTCTACACATATCGCGCAGTGGCATGAGATCTATGCTAGTGACAGATTAAAGTAGGATTAAGAAGGTAATTTGGATATCCTTGGATAAAAAATGGTCAATTTTTGACCTTTGGTTGAGCATGGTCACCTTGTTGATGACCCGTTAGTTGGCACTCTCTCATCTGCTGGAGACAAAAAAAAGGATAACCATAAAAACAAAGGACGAAAATCTTTGAAAGCTATGATGCTGCACATCTCCATGTCTTCCAGAAAGAGAAGAAATTAATAAAGATATAAAACAACAATTATATAGTAAAACACAATAAAATAAAATATGAGCATACCAAAATGATTTTATTTTTTAATTGGCTACAAAATGAACTTAGTTTTGACATAATTTGAGCAACATTTTTCTAGATCCAAACATACATAAATAACAACTTCTTGTATATTACCCGAGTTCATGATGATCGTGAATATGATGATGGTTTATGCTGATGGTGGCGATGATCGAGGATCTTGACGGTGGTAATGGTGGCGGTCAAGGATGATAATGTACAGTATGTAGGTTGTTACAAAGTTAGTTATTAGTTTGTAACTAACTCAACTTATAACTGTTAAACCGACCGAGGCTGTTAACTGACCTATGTTAGTTGACTATATATATACCATAGCTTGTAATACTTTCGATTATCTGATTAATATACAAGAATTACTTTCTATTCTATACTACATTCTCTCTAATATCAAATTGTTATGAATCAATGTTCACCATAGTTCATAGATAATCGTGACGGAGTTGGAAGGAGGTGATGGTTGCGGTGGTGACAAGATCTATAGATGATGTTGTTCTGGGTAAAAGACGATAATGATTTATAAAAAAAAATCGTTTGAATATTTGATGAAATTGACTGAATATGGATGAAAAATCATCTTATGAAGAAGGAAATAAGCATATTTGGTTGATTTGGAGGAGGAATTAGGCAAATTTGGTTGATTTGGTGAAGAAAAATCGACTGAAATCATCTTTAAGGTTTATTTGGTTGATTTGGAGATTGATATTGGTTATTTGGTTTATTTGTCTTGATAAAGTACGAAATAGGCATATTTTGTTATTTGTCTCGATATTTTAAATATGTATTTGGTATTGTATATGCGGTTTTTTTATATATTGAATCATGTTTTCAATAAAATTTATTTATTGTCAAATTTTTTTTAACTTGAATTAATTTTTTTTAAATGTACACTATAAAATTAATATACTTGACATATTTGAGAAGTTTTATTATTAAAATAAAAAAAATAATTTATTTGTAATATGTTAGTAAATAATAATTGAAAATGTAAGAGAGATATTTTGGTGGAGTAGTGAATATAATAAATGTGATTAACAATGTTGGAAAGTGGAAAATGATTGGGTTTGTGACCTAGGTCATGACCTTCTGATTGAGAGGGTGAAAGTGAATTAAGATAAAGAAGGTGTGATGAAGAGGGAAAAATTGGTGACCTGATTAACTCGACCTTCTGCCTGGGGATGGTCCTATGTATTTCGTCGTATCAGATACGTAAACTGCGCGGGACCGGACACCAAAATTGAACAAATCGTCAAAAGCTTAGTTTTGATCATTAACCAGATTGTAAAGGAGTTTAGATCACTAACACCTCAACAAGTAAATCTATATATCTATAATAAAAAGACAAACTAATCATCTATCTTAATGCCACATCAACCTTTTCAATTATCTACACAATTCAAATCCACATCACAAAGTCATTTACTAGTGCGAGAAAAAAAAAAACAAGTAACAAATACAAAGCATTATATAACACCATTCCCATTTTTATAAGAATTTTAGCATGTTGCACTATTATTTTAAAAAAAATGTTTAAATAATTTGTAGCATTAAATATAAACTAGAACACCACAAACATTAAAATTTGTCTTTTTAACTTTAAAGGAAATTAAACGACTTAAATAAAAATTTTACATCAAATTAAATTCTACATTTTAATTTTAGAATTTTGTTGTAAAATAAGTTATATCGCAAAAAAAAAAAAAAAAAAAAAAAAAAAAAAAAAAAAAAACATTATATCACTATAATTTTTACTACGCTTGTAAATATTATCATCTCTTATTAGCTTAGGACCCGTGTAAAATTACAATGGCATATAAATTGAACATATTAATAAAATTTTAATATTTTATTGTTTCGACAGAATATTAATTTAATTGTGCAATATTAAGTTGTATAATTGTATCCCTTAATTTCAATGAATTGGTTACATATGAGCTTGAAAAGTAAAATAACATATTTTTTTTCATATTACGTACTTCAATATTATATAGCGTACTAAGTTAAAATATCATAGTACAAAAATAACATAAAAAGCACCAAGTATATTCTTCTAAAGCCATCTTATCTTATGAAACAACAAAAAATAATATTTCAATGAAAAGAACAATCTAATGCAAAAGCAAATCACCACCTACGATAAGTGGTGCTCGTGTGAAATTGACACGGTTAATGTTGAAAATAATAAAAATATATGAGAAACATATTACAAGTAAAGAATATTGACCAGTGATGAAAATGAGCTTGCAACGGACATACCGCCTATTCAATTAACACGGTTAATTTTCTATCACATTACTCGACTTCCAATTAAGTAGTTCCATATTACATTCATCCGGCATTAGATCTACTTAGCCATATAATATCTTAAATTATATTAAAATATATATTAAAATGTTATGATTCTCACCAAATTACTTGAATTCTAATTCAGATAAAATAATTTTCGAGTCTGTGTTAGCAACAAAATATGTGAACACGTTTCATACGAATAAAGTTACAATCATGCATAAATTTAAATAATTAATCTCAAAAACACCCGTGATTTTCACAGGTGCAAAAGCTAGTTAGACTTCAATAGTCATCCCACAAAACAACTAACTCCAATCATTGAGTTTTGTGCATTTTGGCGTTGCTTATTTTGCTATAGTGAATTGTGTTGTGCCGTGTACAATAACATTGTGAAATTGGCTTAAATCTGAAATATTCGTTGTACCATCATATCGGGACATATCTAATGGGCCATGAGGACCACATGAGCGAGGTTAAACTATTTGAATTTGTAATGGCTGAATTAATCTATACGTATCAAAAAAAAGTTCAATTAATCTATTTTGAATGAGTTTATTCGGCTCTTAATCCCCAAACAGGAAACAGACCCGTTAGGAGGGGACTCAGACCGGATCGAAATCCTTTAGGGCCAGGTTTTTGTGAGTTTGGACCAGATCGGTTTGACTTTAAAGGGTAAATTGAGGTTTTTTTTGTTTGGATCGGACCGGAGTCCAGTGGCCATATTTTTGTGCCCCCAACTAGATTGGTCTGCTTTGCCGGTCCGATGTACTTGATGAGCAACTCTAGGAGTATCTTATGATTACCTCAAGGAAAATATAAGATAATCGAATAGACGTAAGATAATGTAGCGTAATGGAATTAGTGAATTAGTCTATGTTGACTTCATAGGTGGCCTGCAAATGAACTAATTTAATCAAGTGTAATTAAATATAGTTAGTGTCAACAAATTTAAACCATAAAAGCACAAGGTGGAAAGCCTGTACTCTTTAACCCAACATTCAGGGGCGGACCCAGAATGTAAAATTTGGGGTAGCAAAAATAATGAAAAAGAAATTATGGGAATTGAACCTGGGACCCATAGGTAGAAACCAAAACCTTTACCATTGAACCATTTAATGTTTCTTGCTTTTATGATGGACATATATATAGTTATATACTTATCTACTATTTAGAAATATTTAGGGTAGCAAAAATTCGTACGCTTAACCAATTTTTTTACGTTTGGGGTAGCGGACGCCACCCCTTGCTACTAGGTGGGTCCGCCCCTGGTTACAGATCAAATAACACCCCTCATTGCATATAGTCGTTTTTTTTTCCCCAAAAATAAGGGCTTTCGAAGACGGAGCATGTGATTTTCATTTCCAATTGAACCATAGACACACTTTTATTTGGCTTTGGAGTATGATTGAATAGAGCAAAGTGGCTTAAACCTCTCGCGGTTTTAACACGGGCATAGTATTAAACTTCGCTTTTGGTCACGGTCGCGGTACTGGTGCGGATTTCGCAGCCGAATCTCGCTAAAAGCGGCCGATATTTATAAAGTACAAGTGCGGTTAAATGTAAAATGTGGTCACAGTGACTTCCTAAAACTTTATAACTGTGGTCGCGTATGTCGCAGCCTATATTTAAAACCATACACGGGTAAAAATACGTGTATTACCTCACTTTGCCATAGGCTGGGGACTGGGGTGTTTTGGAGCATTTGGTTAATGTCTTTGCATGGAGTAAAAAAACATAAAAGCTTGAACAAAAGAAAACGGGACTTTTTTTCGGTAAAACAAGAGGTCTAATAGAAGCCCAAAAGAACATAGAAACTCACGTCCAATGATATTTATTCCTTCACTCTTCATAATCCCTAAGCAGTACATATCTCCACTCTGGAAACAACAAAACATATTAGACGTTTAGACAAATGCGCTGACGTAGTGACGTGCATAGAAGCCTCAGAACAGCAACAAACAAATCGTGGCGGTAACATTAAACTGAGAAAGAAATTACCACAGTAGAAACTGTCACAGTTGGATCAATAACATATAATTGATTTCCACCTTTCATCGTCAAGTTAATGGGAGGAGTACTCGGGCTACCTTGGCTGGAACTGCTGCAAGTTAATTGTTGTCACTTTTACAACGGAAAAGATGTGAAAATATTCCAGTATAAACCAAGTTTACTGGAGGCTCACCTGAGGTCGTAGCAGTACTCGAAAGGAGTGTCGGCATCAGAACTGTGTCTGCTGTCTGTTACCAGGGAATTAAACTGCAAATAAAATGCTTTCTTGATATGCTATCAACAGTAGATGTAAAATTTGAATAACATTACCGGCTAAAGGGTTATGAAAACTTACTTTCTCAGCAAGTAACGAATAAGCTGGATTATTCAAGTATGTGAACGAAGTCCCCGAGTCAAAAATTGCATAAACACCATCAACTTGGGAGACGTTGGTTCCGACAATAACTTGTTCTATGCTTATGTTATAGTGTGGGCTGTCAAAAAGTTACAGAAAACAATGGTCAGAAGAATACACGAGGCAAATCCATGCCTTGAAATCAAACACTTTTGATGCTGACAACTTTTTAAACCAGGTAATGAACTCTCTCACTTAATGACTACATCTGCAGTGATCACAAAGTGTTACGACAAGTATTCCAAAGAAAAGTGATGCTTACTTTAATTGCCCGACACTGAAGGGTGTCTCACTTTGGTCGGAGCTCCCCTTATCTCCGAAAGTGATTCTTCCAGTCCCATCATCTCCGAAACACATGGAAAAAGAATTTACTGCGACCTTCTGAGAAGCTAGAATGCTAGGGACTGAAATACTATTCAGGCCAAGCCCAAGTAAACCATTGGGAGCTCCCCCATTTAAAAATGAACCTGTCTGATCCTTGCCACAGCTGCAAGCGCATCAGGAGCTTAGACTTATCCAGCTTAAACAATCATGAAATAGTGGACTAAAATCATGTGTGTATGAAGCTAGACACATGTTTAACATCAGGAAAAGGAAGAAAAGGGACAATAGTTTATTACGGAGTAAGGAATAAAATGACTCGAATGGAGTAACGTTACACATGTCAAAGAATATTTGTCATTCATAGATTCACGGCCATTCAACAGTAACAGGTAACATGTGAATGGTTACTTACCCGAAGGGAACTTTTGCGTCAATGGGTTTAGCGGGATTATCGTCAGCAACTAGATGCAATACATCCTCCACCAAGTATCCCGATGAAGATGTGTTAGCAGAAAGATACATGATTCTGTAGGCACACGTGCTTGGTGACTCCGAGCAGCTTGTTTTATGTCCACATAGAGAGCTGTTGCAAGCAACCTTTGTGCCAGTGGATGATGTACTGGGGCTATATATGTTGAAGTCTAACTAGTAAAAAATACCGATTAGTGTTTTAGGGTACCAAAGTTGATGATTAAGAGAGCAACACAAAGTCTTGTACTGATAGTCTTCCATATGAGACAAGCCGATTTACACTAAAATTAGATGAGGGGTGTATAGATTTGAGTTGGTTTCACACGTGAGACCGTCTCATCATAGAGACATAGATTCATACACGACTCAATTAGTTTAAGACTCAGAGGAAGAGGCAATACTTTTGTCATCTGACACACAATATATATCCTCACGAATTACAACGAAGGCTACCAACTTCTCAGCATGGAATTGGTTTACTATCTTTCTTACTAGGCAAAAGTTTAGGTGTGACAGCTTCGTGGAAAATTTACGGAGTGTGAAAGACAAGTGCAGTCACACGAGACTGTCATTACCCAAAGTGCATATCGAACATTTATGACTTATGAACCGCTTCTAGAGTATTATGCGATGGTAAACCAATAGATTCTGTCTGTGCATCAGACAGTTCCAAGAAGTGGGCGGTAATGAGACTTAAAAATTCCCATTTGAAAAAATTTAATTATTTGGAGTCCAATATTTTAACAGCCAACCTAATCTCACATATGATTAAATTCAAAATGGAGGTAAAAGGAGGGAAGCTCATTGAAAAATTTCGTATTCTACCGACATTAATGTCAAACATGCTTTGGTTTTGTCCCCGAATCTGTGGAGGATAATGAGAATTAGCAATTAGTCTATCATGGTAACTATTATCCTTCAATTTTTATGCTTTTAAATTTGTACAGAAACATTGAAATCAATAAAACGTCACATTATACATTAACTACGGCAGGAACAAGTAAGATCGTGCTCTATGTTGTTTGACTAGGTGGCAATACAGACAGTCATGACTCATGATGTACACAACAAGTTCACCCCTAAAAACAGGACAGATCCGAGAGGTCTCACTGAACAAAGTGACGCAAGCAGAATTGTATATAAAAGAGGTTATAAATGTCCTAATCACAATAGAAAAATAGGAGTAGCAAATGTGAAGAATCTTCAAAAGGAAGTGGATTTATATATGGCTTCCAAGTTTCAACAAAAATAATGAACGGGTTAGAAAAATGACGAGGAATTGCTTCAGTTATTGGAGCACAAACCCATAACTTTCAAAAAGCAGTATACCAAAACAAACAAGCTAGCACAACAAATTACACATAATTCAACCACTGAAAAAGATACCTCAACCACTCATATAACAAATCAAACCTATAATTAGAATACATTTATTGTTTCCTCCTACAATTATTATATTACTCCCCCCTTTCAAATCCAAGTATCCAAGTCCCGGGTTTTTCAGCGGGAGGGATTATGAATCTGATGGACATTAGATGTTAAGGGAGGGAGATTTCTATTACAATTTTCAAACCAATTGTTGCTATAGGTGAACCATAACACATCAACAAGAAATAAACTATAGCAAAGAAAACATTACCCTAGTGACTTAAAACTCTCGCCCCATCCGGATAAGGGGCGCAGATGCTAGGATGTACACAAGCTTACCCTTTACGTAGAAGATTAAAGTCAACTTAAGAACTTTTTTTGTCAACTTTAGATTTAAAAATACAATAAGATACTGCATTAATCAAAGAAGAGTCAAAGTAAAGATTAAGCTATGATAATAATGGACCATTAAATATATAATACCTCTTGAGATTTGAATGTGACCCCTTTGACACAACTTGTGCAGTCGCAAGGTAACCAAAAGAGATCACTTCCGGTGTCTAACGCTACCAAAAATGACATTCCTGGTGTGCCAACCGTCACGTTTGCATACTGCAAGCTGCATTCAGTTTCAAAACTCTACATCAAAATCTTAAGAACTAAGTCACCAAACCAAAAGTATTTTTTTTTTTATAAAAAGAAGTAACAAACTTCTTTTGTGATGTTTGATTAGAATTATGGGCATCCTATACTTTTAAAAGTGCTCTAAAAGCCAACTAACATAACAATAACAATCCAACTTTTTTTGCTTTACTAACTAATGTTCTCCTTTTCTTTTCTATTAGTAAATGAGTAAATCCAATCTGAATATTCAACTTCTAATACTGAACCTACATCCCTAATTAATTAATCAATAAGTCACTTAAAACTTAAAAGACAGCCTTTTGTTATTTTAGTGCCAAACCAACCCATATAACAAAAAAATCTTGCCCGATTACCCACCAACCCATCAGAAAATAAAATTGATCACGAATTAATTACCGCGTTAATCTAATAGCTATAAGACCCGGAAACATGTACCAATTAGCTTAACCCTTAACTGGTAAAATTTTACTTGTTCATGAAAATACTCATCCAAAACATGTCTTGGGCATTTTGATAAATTAGTAAGTAAATAAAAATACTTAAATCAGCTGGCGAGCTAGCCCCTCAATCCTCATACTTCCTCCCTTCCAATAACTTGTACTCCGTTTAAACTATTCGCCACAAGCCTCGAAAAACTATATCAGTTTGGCAGGTAAAATTCCGAACGACATGTTGTGAACTTTCACAAATGATTCGATTGTATACATATTCTATTTTAGGTGGTTCCATTTAATTGTATCCGTTTCTACTTACGAGGAAGTTATAATCATACTAAATGACTATCATATAGTACAGAAAGCACCCACCCCAACCCCATCACCCCCTTGCGGCAACCTTACATGTAATAATTACTACTCCCTCTGCCCGGTCATTTGTTTACCATTTATTTTGCGAATAATTTAATTCTGACGGAGGGAGTATTTAGTTATTAGTAAACTAAGCAAGTTAACACAAAATCAGAATTTAGGAAGGAGAGTGAGAGTAATAAAGAGCTTACAATCCAAAGAGGCCAATGCGGTGGGTGGTGTTGCCGGAGGAGAAAGTAAGAGCGGTGGCAGAGTTAAGACGGCGGCCATGGACAGTAACATCACGGTGGGCCAAGGCGGCGAAGTAATCGACGGTGCCCTTTTCCGGCAGCTTATAACCACCATCAGCACCACCAAGGTCAAGTACCCGCTTAACCGGATCCGAGAACCTGTGATGGATGTCAAACCCGAATGAGCCGTAGCCGTATGAAAAGTGAGAGGTCCAGCCCAATAGAAGGAGCAGTAGGAAGGCGACACGTGTGTAGTTGGGGATAGTAGTATGAATAAGTTGTATCAATGAAGTGAGTTTTTGTTTAGTTGGAGTTGTAGAAAACATGTTGGGATTTCAAGTTATGGTTAGATGTTTTAGAAGAAACAAAATGATGCAAAGCTTGAAGCTTGTGAGTTGTGAGAGGAGAGGTGAGGTGAGGTGAGGTGGGTGTCAATGTTTTATAGGAGCCTTCTGAAATGTCAATTTATCGACGCTATGTTGGACCACATTTCCTCCATAACTCCTTTTTGTAGGGAAACTCCCTTCGTCAATGCATCATGTCACTTTTGCATACATAGTAACAAGTTTTTTTTCTAAAATTTAGGTATTTTATTTCAAAGCGTCTTGCTTGTTTGTGACGGATATTAAAGCTGAAGTTAGATACTGTTTCTCTCACAATAAGGCAAGTGGGATGACAAGTGGGCGAGAAATGGAGCACCCCATTGATAATGCCACTTGCATATTGTGAGAGAGACTATCCGTCTTCAGCTTGTGACGGATAGTGTCGGGCTACAATGAGAATTTGTGAATTTATTTTAATCTTATTTATAAAAGTGATAGCTATTTAACCCGTTTTAAACTTAAAACAAATAATGCTCGTCATAAATGAATGTGTGTCGTAATGTCAGGTGGCTGTCAATATTTTTAACCTCTTTTATTTTAGACTGAAAGTGTCCGAAGTGAACTGAACTTAATAGAGTTGAACTGAACTGAACTAAGAGTTAATTTATGAAGAAAATAATTGAACCGAACTTAATGAAGTTAAACTGAATGAAGTCAAACTAAACTGAAATGAGCTAAAATTAAATTCAAAACTTTTTAATTTACCATTATATTTGTGACTCCGTCCTCTCGTGTATTTCACAACTTGCATTTTCTTCATGTTATGTCTTGTTTTGTTTTAATTGAGATTAGATATTAGAGATCGAGTGGATACGTGGTTTGTTGGCCTGACACGCGTCCATATGACCCATTGTTCATTTTGGCACGATACGGGATTATCATGGCCTCACACAATATGATACATTATGCGTTGCGTGACGTGTCAGTAGAGCTGGCAAGTCTGACCAGACTAAGGGTAAGATTATTGGTGAGACTCACAAAAGTCTTAAAACTCTGACACATGAGCTTTCCACTAACTTTTATTATTATTTTATTGTTCAGATCCACCCCGGACTCATCTCAAACTTTATATATTATCCGTAAGACTCACCTCAGACTCAACTTTTTCCCTACACTTTTCTCATGGGATTTAAGATAAAAAGGAAAACAATAATAGTTTTAACACATGTTAGCAATTTATTGGTTGTCATTATAAAAATGTGGGGTCAAGACTCTTGTAGAGTCTTAAATTGAGTCTTGGATTTCCAAGACTCAATTTAAGACTTTCTCAAGACTTGGGTAGATTATTGGGAGTGTTGGGTGAGTTTTGTCTCAAGACTCATGTGAGTCTTGTCTCAAGACTAACCAATAATCTTACCCTAAAGTGACTCTACCCAAATCTGAGCAAACCCGACCCGATAGGACTCGAAAATGTTGCAACCTAAAACCGACCCGATTATGACTCATTATTACCTAAACTAAACCGGTTAAGCCGACCCAATGCAAAATCGAACCTGACCCGACTTGGGATGACTCGTAACCCGAATTGACACGGTAAATGCTTTGACCAATCCGATCCAATTCAACCTGACTATTAACCCAATCCGAAAGATAACCCGACAGTAACTCGAATATAGCCCTACATAATCGAAAAGTTAAGGCGATAAAGACTGAAATAAGTCGACATTATAAACGACTTTTATAAAGTATTTAAAATTAATTAACCTTACAATTATTTCACTAAATAATGACCATAGCTCAATCCAAACTTGTAAAATAATCGGAAAAATCGACGGATAATAAATTGATGAGCTAAACCAAGCAAAACCCGGACCAACCCGGCCAAGCAAAACCCGACCTAAGCACGACTACACTAAACAAACTATCATAATTTCCCGACCCGATAATGAGCCTGACAATGTCCCGACTCGATAACAACTCAACTTATAAATGAGCTAAAATTAAATTTAAAAGAACCAAGCCTTAGTCATTAAAATTCGTTAACAAGTGGAGTAATTATTACAACGATTGATATTTGACACTTTTGATGATCTTACATTGATGCAAAACTCATAAACTAATTTTTCTTTTCTTAATTTGAGATGAAAATCATGGAGAAGGTAGTAGTTGAGGAAATAGGTGAGTAGAGATTAAAGTAGAAAGGCGTTAATTAGGGAAATACTACCTAATTCTTTGAACAAAAGTCGCGCTTGAAAATTAAACCGTATGCATTACGCATAAATTAAAATTAACAAAATCTAGAAATGTAAAGTCAAGTCAATAGTTCATCGCACCAAATTTATTAGCGACGACTTCTATTTAAGGACTCAAAATTCCACAGACGGACTATCTATTTATGGACTCAAAATTCCACAGATTACATATACAAGTCGGAAACTTACTTGGTCATTCCCGCGTCCTATACAATCTCATGCATGAATTCTATAACACGACCTAAATGAAGAAAATCATAATAAATCACCCATAAACAAAAACAAAATTATGACTAGTTGATATGTATAACATATGTGTATTAGTAGTGGAATGTAAATTACGTCGCAATTAATATATGTCAAACCTATTGATAATATACTATGTCAAACCTATTGATAATATACTTGAATTGATAACCGATGGAAAATTCACTTGGAGTAATCTAACTATTACGTGAAATGGCCAAATCTGATTCAATCAGAATCAAACCGTAATTCAACCGAATCTAATATACTTGATAGAAATCGAACTTGTTTAATAAAGTAACTAGTTGGTAGGCCCGTGCGATGCACGGGCACGTAGTAGTAACACCTGTTACAACACATGAGTTGGTATCTTATGGCATTGTTATAAGTATTTGATTACAAAGTTGGTACCATATAATATTTTTAAGAATGGTGGTTTAGATTAAGAAAAGAACTAAGTTTATTAAAAAGTTTACCTACGTTGAGAAATTTAGTTCATACCAAAAAAAATGTTGAAAAGTGTAGCAATAAAAAGTTCAGTTGCAGCTTTAGTTTAGCTTTATTTGTATAAACAGATGTCCGGTGGTTGCTTTAGATTACGATGGATTAAATCACCCGTACTTTTTAAAAGAACGTGGTGGCAGTTATGATTAATTATATCAATTATATTCACACATATAGTTGTATTATCATATTGCTACTATTGCATTGCTATAAAGTTTTCTAACAAAATTAATTGTGTTCCTTTCCATTTTAAGAATGATATCGATGAGTAATTTGATCAGTCACACACAATTTGGTCCGCTTGTCATTCAGTAATTAGTTTCCTCCTCTTTCGTTGTTCT
>VHZZ01019974.1:21183-33032 GCA_009801015.1 Silene noctiflora | reverse complement strand
CTGTTAGTGTTGTTAGCAGGTTTATGGCTCAACCTGGCAAAGAACACTGGTTAGCGGTAAAGAGAATTTTCCGCTATATGAGAGGAACGACGGATATTGGTCTTGTTTATGAGAATGATGATGAGTGTTTGGTTGTTGGATATTCTGATTCCGATTATGCTGCAGATGTAGGTAGCAGGAGATCCGTAACTGGTTATGTTTTTACTTTTGGTGTTTCTGTTGTTAGTTGGAAGTTAACTTTACAATCTTCTGTGACTTTGTCAACCACGGAGGCAGAGTATATGGCTTTGACAACGGCTGCTAAGGAGGCTATATGGTTAAAGGGGCTTGTAAGTAAGCTTGGTCTACATCAAGAGATCGCTTCGTTGTATTATGTTAGCTTAAGTGCTATTTGTTTAGCGAAGGATCAGGTGCATCATGATAGAACCAAGCACATAGATGTTAGATATTATTTTCCAAGGAATGAGAAAAGAATCAAGGTGAAGAAATTGGGAACAACTGACAATCTTGAAAATTGTTTTACTAAGCCGGTTCTATTCAGCAAGTTCAAACATTGCTTAGACTTGTTGAATATAGACAGTTATGTCTAGACCCTTCGGGGTGCTGAGCTCGAGGTGGAACCTTGAGCGGCCCTGATCCAGGGCTAAATGGACGCATGCCTTTGTCCAGGGTTAATTGGATGACAAACTCAGTTCAGGGTATATTGGATGGTTAGAGACTCAAGGTGGAGTTTATGGTGTTCTAGTGTGAGCGCTCATTTGCTGGAACATGGCAGATACAAGTTTACTTGGAGTGACTTGTATAGTGGTTGAGTGGTTTGGAACTCATTTGCTAAATGCGACTGTCCGATTCAAGGTCGAGAATTGTTAGTATGTGACTCGTATGTCGCGTACAGAAATATGTCGGAGTAAGATAAAGGTGAAAGTAAACTAAATAAAGAACTTGGAGCAGCAATACTAAGAAATTGGCAATAACGTGATTTTGGTCTAGCTTTGGGAAATGAGTGGGTTCCACCCACTTTCCTAATTGAAGTTGGGTTTGACGTTTTACGTCATCTATTTCCTATTGGTTTATTAGTTTGGTTTATTTAGGAAAGTTTGTTTATTATTTTATTTCCTAATTAGATTAATCTTTGTTAGGGTAGGTTAATATATAAACCTTACCTTAACCTAGTTATTATTTAACGAGAGATTTGTGAGGCAAACACATTGAGAGTTTTAAGAGGCAGATCTAGAAAAACTCTGTGCTCATCTTTTGTAATCTGTAATTCTCCCGACATAGTAAAATATTCTCCCTCGTCCTGGTGGATGTAACTATCACATTAATAGTGAACCACGTAAATCTTGCGTGTCTCTTATTTTTTGCATCTACTCCGTATCGCTTCCACACAACAGTTTTAGTTGATGTTTATCTTCATCATCTTTGCTCGGATTGTTACTTAGTATTTAGAACTTGGTACTTCTCTTATTTCGGTTAAGTAATTCGGGCTATAAGGCGTAGACTATTTCGATGTCTTAGCGTTGCGTAGACGATGTTTTATGGTTAGTAGGAACTTATGTGAGGGTTTATGAAATGATTGGTATGAGGTATTGTTCCAGGAAGTATCCTAAGCATGTGTGATTGAGTTCAAAAATGGGTTGCATTATGCTCTTAGTTGCTCGGTCGAGTATGCATAACACTCGACTGAGTACCCTCTACTTGATCGAGTGTCAGGCCTTAGCCTTATTCGACCGAGTGGAACTGTGTCACTGGGTTTTGCTTTATGTGTTTAATTCTTGGTCATGTGCACTCTATTGTTTGGTATTTTGATGTGAGAAACTTCGGGGCGTGTGTGCCTAACTAGTTGATATAATGTTATTATATATTTTGAAACTTCGGGGCATGGTATGGAGTGGAGTATTGTAGTGGATGTTGGAGGATAGAAGTAATGTGTGTGAAGTGTTGGTATTAACATGATACATACGAGTACGCTTAGTGTATGATATTTAACATGTCATGTGATTGATTATGTGAGCTCTTAAATTTAATTTCATTACTCAACTTATACGCAATTATTCACACTTTATTTTGGGTTAACAAATGAGTTAACAAGCATTTATTTCATCCTTGTTATGGAAATTATTATCACGAACAGGAATTGACAATGTTACTGGACCGAATCGACTCCGCTTTCCTAATAGAATAATTCNCCTCTGATTTTTGGCACTCAAAGATCAGAGACGTAATATAGAAATATTTTATGTTGAATGTTAATTGTTCAGTGATGTGTTGAAGAATTTCTCATGCTTAATCCTTCTCATCCTTTTTCTATTTATATAGAAAAGGATTACAGGGAAAGGAAAGGGTAGTGTATTTCTGAAGGGATGTGACTCTTCAGAAATCAGAATTCGATATACTAAATGAACCGGTAATTACTATTTAGAGATTATCCATCACGAATGCTATACCGTAATCCTGTAAATAATTATGCAAGCATACACTCCGTATTTTCCCGTGCTCGCAATTTATTATTTAGAGATTACCCATCACGAACCAACCTTAATTACGCAAAAATGAACCGGTAATTACTCTTAAATCACCAACAATCCTTTCCGAATTCACTGACCAGTCTAACTTTTCTTATTATTGACAAATTCGCATGATATTTTAATAAAACGGTTTAGCTGGTCCTAAATTGGCTAATGCTTAAATTATTTATAATCTATTTGGGCATTTCTAAATTGTCAATACGATCAGTGGCCACAATTCGAATGTGTCTTAATCAACAAGTTGTATTGGAGAATATTATGTAAATATATCCTAACCATAATTAGTTTTATGTATATCTCGTAGCCTTAATTGTAGGCTTAACCTAAGGCAAGTAAATATTCTATTAGTGTATAAATAGAATAGCTTGTAACAGCTTGAAGTATTCAATAATAACACAACAATTAATCTTTCATTTTCTTCTTCTACTGTTTCGTTCCTTCTCGTCTTCATGGTATTAGAGCGGTGATCCTGGATCTTTGCTATTTTTTTTCTCTCAAACAACAATCCTTTTCTTGCGAGATGCCGGGCGAATCAGGAAATAAACAACATTCAAAACAAGAGCACATACTCCCTTCTTCAATTCGCCTCTATATTTACACCCAAGTGAAAGCCCTAGCCTATCTCTATCACAAATTATTTTCGATGGAGATAATTATCAATTATGGGCAGATGCGGTGCGAAACGGTCTCGATGCTAAGAATAAATTAAGTTTCATCGAGGGTACCGTGAAGAGGCCAGTCGTGGTGGAAGGTGCGGAAGAGACCATGGAGGCCGTTGCTTGACGACAATGCAACGCTATGATTAAGGCATGGTTGAGAAATTCAATTAATCCGAAACACCATCCAAGCGTAGCTTTTTCTGAAACTGTTGTTGAAATATGGAAGGAACTACGTAATCGATATTCCACCGGAAATGCGCCTCGGGTTCATCAACTTAAAGCTGATTTAAACGAGTGCAAGCAAGGGAAAAATCAATCCGTAGTCGAGTATTATACTCAACTAAAGGCTATTTGGGATGAAATCGGAAATTACACGAAGATATCAAAGTGTACTTGTGGAGCGGCTGCTGCAATTGTTAAAGATCGAGAGGAAGAGAAGGTACACCATTTTTTGATGGGGCTCGACACTACTTTTTATGGACATGTTAGATCCAATTTGTTGATGGAAGATGAAATTGCTTCTTTGAGTAGAGTATATGCCCTGGTTCTAAGTGAAGAGCGTCATCGAATGGTGACTAAAATTAAGGAAGAGACCACGGAAGCAGCCATGCCAGCGCGAGTAACTGGTAGCAATGCTCGTGTTTCTGATTCGAGTAAGGATGGAGATGAAGCGAGCATTATTCGTTGCACCTATTGCAATAAATTATGGCATACCGAAGACAAGTGTTGGGAGAAACTTGGCATCTCCGGACGAGGAAGAGGCCGTGGCAGAGGCGGCAGAGGCAGAGGCGGATTGAATCAGCACGCCAACGCTGCAACCACGACCAATGACGATGGAAAGCAAGGGTTCACACAAGATGAGATCAGGTATGAGTAAAGATAGTCATGGCCATTGTTTACTCGATAGCGGATGCTCGCATCATGTGACAGGTAGACGAGATTTGCTAGAACATATTTGGCGTGGTGTGAAGTCGACCGCAAGTCTTCCTGATGGGTCACAAATTGTGACAGAAGAACATGGCAAAGTAACATTAAGCGACAATTTTATACTAAAAGACGTCCTTTACGTGCCAACTTTAACTTGTGATTTAATTTCAATACAACAATTAATTACAGAAAATAATTGCGTTGTAACCTTTTATAACGATCATTGTGTTATACAGGACCAATCTACGAGGATGAAGATTGGGATGGGGTGAGCACAATGATGGGGTCAATTATTTCAAGGGTGAGCGAAGAAACATGACGGCACAAGCAAGCGTTGGTGGTGTAAATTCAAGCTTGTGGCACAAGCGTCTTGGACACCCATCTAGCAGTATTTTACCTCTTTTCTCAGATTTAGTTGGTTTTAATTTGTCTTAAAATTCTAGCAATATTTGTGACCCGTGTTGTCGGGCCAAACAAACTCGTTCCGTTTTTAAATTAAATAAGAAGAGGAGTACAGATTTATTTGCTCTTATACATTGTGACATTTGGGGATCGTATCACACCAAAATTTTGTCGGGAGCACAGTACTTTCTTACTATTGTTGATGATAAAAGTAGGTTTGTTTGGGTAAAATTGATGCGTGACAAGGGAGAGGTCAGTGATCTCTTGATAAATTTTTGAAAAATGACCAAGACACAATTTATTAAAGATGTTAAGGTAGTACAAAGTGATAATGGTACGGAATTTTTGTCAAATACTATGAAAGCCTTTTATAATGAACATGGTATGCTTTTACAAACTAGTCAAGTTGACACCCCGCAAATGGTAGGGTGGAACAGAAGCATAGGCACATCTTAGAGAAAGCTAGAGCACTTCGTTTTCAGGGAAATTTGCCCATTGAATTTTGGGGTGAATGCATTTTAACCGCTGCTTAGTTGATAAATAGAACACCTACTCGCGTTCTTGATGGGCTAACTCCTTTTGAAGTCTTGTATGGGAAACGACCATGTTTTGACAATATTCGGGTTTTTGGAAGTATTTGCTATGCCCATAATAAAGATAGGCTGAAAGATAAATTTAATGAGAGAGGTAAAAGGTGCATTTTCGTAGGATACCCTAGTAGCAAGAAAGGGTGGAGAGAGTATGATTTGAAGAAAAAGCAAATTTTCGAGTCGAGAGATGTTATTTTTTATGAACACACTTTTCATTTTGCAAATGGGGAAGCCACGAAAGAATCACATGACAATCATACACCCGAAATACAAGTTTTTGTGGATGAGGTGGTTGAAGATGCGTCTGATGATACCAGTAACATTCAGCAAGAGACACAAATTGAGAATACCGCTGATACCACTGGTACTACGCAACGAGTCTTTATATGGGCTCAAACAAGCATCAAGGAATTGGTTTGCTAAATTGACCAACTCATTGACAAGGTATGGGTTCATTCAATCTTTAGCGAATTATTCGTTATTCACTTACAATAAAGACGGCGTTTTCATTGGAGTTTTGGTTTACGTCGATGATATGATAATTGTGAGTGATAGTGAAGAAGCTAGCACGCGTCTCAAGGTTTTTCTTGACAAAAGTTTCGGTATCAAAGACCTTGGCCGACTAAAGTTCTTTCCCGGAATTGAAGTTGAAAGTAGTTCGAAAGGTCTCTTTCTTAGCCAAAGGAAATATGCTCTAGAAATTATAAAGGAAGCAGGTTTGGAAGGAGCTAAGCCAACCGAATTACCAATGCAGCCGAACCACTCTTTGGCCTTGGCCGAAGGTGAATTGCTTCGTGATCCAATGGTGTATCGACGTTTGGTTGGTCGACTCATTTACTTGACGATTACTAGACCGGATTTGGTGTACACGGTTCACATTCTAAGTCAATTTGTGCATGTTCCAAGGAGTGAGCATATGGATGCGGTTTTGAAGGCTATTCGATACATTAAAGGAAGTCCGGGTAATGGAATAGTCATTAGGCGAGACAATGATTTATTGCTACGTGGTTATTTGGATTCCGATTATGCGCGATGTCCATTGACGATGAGATCATTAACCGAATATTTTGTTACCTTGGGACATTCGCCCATTTCGTGGAAAGCTAAAAAGCAGACAACCGTGGCCAAGTCAAGTGCAGAAGCTGAATACCGAGCCATGGGAGCCGTGACAAGTGAATTTATTTGGCTAAAGTCTTTTCTAAGCTCACTTTGTATTATACATGACGCTCCCATTGAGATATTTTGTGATAACACGGCTGCCCTTCATATCGCTAAAAATCCCCTCTTCCACGATCGCACCAAGCATATTGAAGTAGATTGCCATTTTGTACGACATCACATTTTGAATAAAACGATTTCAACTGCTTACATACGGAGTAAAGATCAATTAGCGGATATCTTTACAAAGGCGTTAGGCGGAGAAGCTTTTCAATATCTACGTTACAAGTTGGGCATTAGCTTCCCAAGTGCTCCAACTTGAGGGGGAGAATTGGAGAATATTATGTAAATATATCCTAACCATAATTAGTTTTATGTGTATATTGTAGCCTTAATTGTACAACCTAAGGCATGTAAATATTCTATTTGTGTATAAATAGAGTAGCTTGTAACAGCTTGAAGTATTCAATAATAACAAAACAATTAAACTTTCATTTTCTTCTTCTACTGTTTCGTTCCTTCTCCTCTTCAACTTGTTTGGATTACTCGCTTCCTTGACTGAATAATCGAACGATTTATCTTTGTTGCATTCATATGGTTACATACTACTTTTTTTCAGACTGCTAACTTTGTCGATCTTTTCTTGGGAGTGAACTTCGGGGATAAAGTTCTTTTTAGGGAGGGTAGAAAGTGGCGCGGTGGTAATTGAGTTATATGGTTCGATCAATGTGCTGAATATGATGTTACTTACATTAATATGAAAGTCGGAATTGGTTATGATGTTGACGATGTCGCTGGAGTTATGATATTGGCGAGATTAATGTTGACTGTTACGAGGGTAATGCTGGACTTATGATTCATAGCTTCGTAACACGTGTTTCTTTATGCATTTTCTTTTCCAGTGTTTTGGGCGAACTTCGGTGATGAACTTCTATTTAAGGGGGGAAGACTGTAATATCCGCCTTTTTAGAAACCTTTTGGAGGGACCTATGACCTCTAGGGAGACCTTAGTGAGAGTTAGGTGGAGGTTTGTACGCCATTTGGGGAGACGAGAACTGCACACTTGACCTAACTGGGGTCACTCGGTCGAGTAATTGTGGTTCTCTGTCAAGTGACAGCTACCCGGCCGAGTATAGCTAATACTCAACCTAGTGGCATTGTAGCTGCGGGTTATATTTAAAAGCGGTAGTCGAGACCTAAATCGTTTCCCATTCAATTCTTTTGTTCTCTAAACCTAGAAACAACCTCTCTCCATGTCCAGTTCTCGCTCTCTCTCTCTCTCTCTCTCTCTCTCTCTCTCTCTCTCTCTCTCTCTCTCTGTTTGTCTCTCTCGGCTTACAACTTTATTCAAGATCCAAAGGGAGGTAGCTTAGGCACGGGATTGTCGAGTGGGACTTGCTTTTCGTCGGACACTAGTCGTCGTTTCTCGAGGTAAGTTTGTGAATATTTGTTAATTGCATCAGTTGGCATGTCTTATGTGGTGATGAAGTATTATTGATTATTATAGGTGACGATGATACTCGTTGTTCATTTACATGATTGATTGTGATTGCTATGGATTCGTTAAGGTAGAGTTTCCCTAATCAGTATTGCTATATGGTTGATGATGTGATGTACATGGTTTTGTGATTAATGCAATGATGTGGTTTATTGCAGGTGATGATGATGATACTCGTTGTGCATTTACGTGATGATTGTGATTGCTATGGATTCGTTAAGGTAGAGTTTCCCTAATCAGTATTACTATATGGTTGATGATGGGATGTACATGGTTTTGTGATTAATGCAGTGATGTGGTTAATAGTATTGTGGTGATGTTCATTATAGTATTGTGATTCTGAAGCCATGTAACACCCCCATTGTAACACCGGTAATTTATTGATTTCATATTTTAAGCTATTTTGATAATTAATTAGACTAATATGATTTTTAAGCTTATTTTTATAAAATATGAATTTTATGGTATAATATTTATATTAGTAGTATTATGGTCCATCTCGTGTGTATAGTAGCATTGAGACATAATTTAAGCTAAAACCGACTCAAGTTGAACATTTATGGGCTTATGTCGCTTATTGGGCCTAATTCCTCCCATACTCCCTCATAAACCCTCATTTCTCCATCTTCCACATTCATTTTTCAGTAAACAACTCTTCCCCCTCACTCACCATTGTTGTTCCTCTTCCAATTCATCACTAAAATCTTCATAACTTTTTCGTCTTTAGTTTGTTTCGAGTGCCGTTTGCGCCATTCTTCTCCTCTCATCGTTCCTCATCTTTCTAAGTAAGAAAAATCTCATCTCGAAGACGTCTGAAATTCTGTCCCGTCTCAATAAGTCTCGAAATTCGTGTCTAACTCGTTCCTTTGTTGTTTAGGTAAGAACCTTGACGACTCGGAGGCGGATACCTATCTTGTTGAGGACTCTTGCGAGGATTGAAGACACATTCAAGGTAACGGTGATGGGTTACTCGACTTTACATCAATTCTTTGTGTATACATGTGTGTTTGTAGTCTTAAGGATGTCAAAGTTGCTAAATTTACTTGCTTTGGGATGTTCCAAGTTTATTCATGTTTCCAATTGTTCAATTCTTATGAATTATGGATGGTTAGTTGTGTTGATGGTTAAATTGTGTTAAAATTATCATCTTTATCATGTTTGATGCTTTTTCTAAGAAGAATTCATGAAAAATTGAGTAAATGTAAAGAATTGGTTGAAAGATTGGTCATATGTTGGATGGTTGTTGGGTTACATGCTGGTTTACGTCTTATACGTGTTTATCGTCTCATGAAAAATGTAAATTTGTGTTGGGAACATGTTAATTATATGAAAATGGTGATTTCTCGTATACAGGGGTCCCTAGCCGGTGGGCCGGCAGCCGGTCCACTGGTCGGCTGGGAACCTCCTGATTGTTGTCTTTCGATTTTTGGAAAATAAATATCATCAGGTGCCTCTAGCTGGTGGACCGGCAGCCGGTTCACTGCCGCCTGGGAGCACATTGATGACTTTTTGTTTAGAAAGTGTTGGGATGCTGTCCCATCCGGTGGACCGGCAACCGGTTGACCGACAGCCGGTTGACCGGCCGGGAGTACACTTATGTCAGTTTTGCATATTTTTCCTGCTGTCCCAGCCGGTGGGTCGGCGGCCGGTCCACTGGCCGGCTGGGAACAGATCAGAATGGATGATTATCATATGTGTAGGCTGTGTCCCAGCCGGTGGGCCGGCTGAGTCTGTTTTTCAATTTTGTCATTTGTTCAGGTGGTCTGGGCCGGTTGGCCAGCGACCAGTCACATGGACCAGCTGGGAGCCCCTGATTCTCTATTTCAATTCTTATTCGTTCACATGTTTAATGAATGATACAAGTATGAATTGTTTACACTTTAATCTCATGTTGTGTTACCAAAGAGAGCATGTGTGTGTTACTTGGCATGTTGAATGAGTTGGGAGTTTACCTTCTGGTTTGGTTGTATCGAGTCTTGGATGTGGAAGTTTATCCACATGTTGAATCAGTTGGGAGTTTACCTTCTGGTTTGGTTGTATCGAGTCTTGGATGTGGAGGTTTATCCACATGTTGAATTAGTTGGGAGTTTACCTTCCGGTTTGGTTGTATCGAGTCTTGGATGTGGAGGTTTACCCACATGTTGAATCGGTTGGGAGTTTACCTTCCGGTTTGGTTGTATCGAGTCTTGGATGTGGAGGTTTACCCACATGTTGAATCGGTTGGGAGTTTACCTTCCGGTTTGGTTGTATCGAGTCTTGGATGTGGAGGTTTATCCACATGTTGAATCGGTTGGGAGTTTACCTTCCGGTTTGGTTGTATCGAGTCTTGGATGTGGAGGTTTATCCACATGTTGAATCGGTTTGGAGTTTACCTTCCGGTTAGTTGTCGATCGTGCTTCATGGGATTACGTACTTCCTTTCATTTCTTGTTTTTATGGTTCATAATTGTAATTTGGACATGTCTTAAGTTGGCCTTTGAGTCGAATTACTTTTATGTTTGGATGTTCATCCGTGATCCTATCGGACACTAAAGGTGAGATGCGAGCCTTTAGTTGCGATATGATTGCTGGGATTGATGTTCTCATTCGTATTTATAGTGAGATGCAAGCCATAAGTACGCATGTGACGTTAGTGGCCACGTCCCGTGCTTGTTTGCTAAAAGATTTCCAAAGTAACGGCTACGGTTTTCACTCACATGTACTATATGTTGGCTTCTCGATATCCATGTTATGAGACATCTATATTGGTTTAACATAAGTATTGTTTTGGTCGGATTATCATATATGAATGTTTCATATGCCTTTAATCCTTATGATTTCACATGCCTATCACATGATATAGTTCATTGATCATATCATATGCTTAAGTTGATCATGATTGTAATGTATGCTTTATATGTCTAAAGTGCTTAATTACGTTCATTTCGGTGTATTGTGGCTGGGAGAACCTTGAGTTACTCCCCACTGACTGTGGCATTCATGTTTCATGAATGACATGTTTATGATGCAGATTTTGGGGTAAAGACGTGTGGGCTAGAGTGCATGACACCTCGGACCTAGTATTAGTCATCTGTTAGACTTACCCACCGTACTTGTTCATTACGTATCATTCGTGGGATATCTTTTCCCCGGACTTATTGTTGTATAACTTATTCATATTTCCGCATGTTTATCGTATTATGAACCCGTTTTTGACTTGAATTTTATTTATGTTTAAAAAGTTTTAAAAATCTCATGTTTTCCGCTATTTTACTTAAGTTTAATTTATGCTATCGATCGGGGGTTCATACTCTAAGGCACCTTACCAAGGTCTACCTCCGAATACAAGGATGCTACCATCTCGGTTTCCCGAAGCAGTGAACATCACAGTAACAATAAAGAAACGTTACTAATATAAATATAATTTAACTTATTCCAAAATCCTCCTCCATAAAACGGAGTACAAACCAACTAAAACAAATGTATAACTAAGTATAGTCTGCGGAAGCTAATATGAACTCGTGAGACTACGGACTGCTACCACCGCCGCGCAATCAACGACCATCATCGTCATTACCTGCTAAATTAACTGCTCACCATCCCCGAATGGATCACCACAGTTTTTAAAACATTAAACGGGGTAAGTCAACTGAACAAATATATACAATAACAATGTAAACATAATGTAACGGTACCACACCACCACCATCATCACCATTACCACACGACATCACAGATAACCGACTACACAGCGAAGTATGTAGCCCTGCCGGTGGAAGACCGCAGCCAACCACCTAAACCACCCACAATAACCCAAGTCCCTTAATGTGCACATCCCTCCTACGCTGATAGAACGCAAGAGGCGAACAATGGCGGTGAGACCACCTCTTACAATGGCTCACAAACAATATTACAATCACAATACCGATCACACCCAACTCCAACATCCACCACACCAACTCCGCTATCACAACATCATCACAACCATAGAATCATATCATAAAGCACAGTGCAATACCGTCACATCAATACGTATACAATTATACAGTCAACTGAGTAGGAAATCCTACCTTAATCATCAAATTCAGGAACAAGCAAGTGGTCAAAAT
>VHZZ01019952.1:1268-15091 GCA_009801015.1 Silene noctiflora | reverse complement strand
GTACATGTACTCTACATATACATATAATATGTACTAACACTAATCACATTAGATAGTCAGTACTAATTTCGTAATTAACAATTAATTCCTAAAACCCGTCTCAATTAATTTATTATTCAATTATCGCATAATTAAATAATAAATTCCGTCGGCCCGAGTTCTAAACTCGATCTCTCTAAATTAACTCAATTTGACTAACTTTTAGTCAGTTTATCAAGGGACTAATTAGACTGTATCTCATACAGACGATTAGTTAATATTGGGTATTGTTGCTATAGGAGTGACCTAATGGGATCAGTTGAACACCGCCGTCACACAACAATAACGTCAAACTCTAGTTAGCCAATTGTTACTGATATACGTTGATCAGCTGACAAGTATTGCCAATGAATATCCCAAGTGTATTCCTTAAAATGAGATTTAATATGTACATGCACTATTGTGGAGGACACTCACTCCAACAGTATCTCAGAGGCACAAAGATGAAGAAGATTCACCTTTCTTGGTTGAGCATTCAAGAGTAGGCTTAGAGTGTAATAGGAGAAGGTAGTTCTCGCTATTCTTTGCAAGCCGTGAAAATGGCTTTCGTAGGAAAGTAATTAAAGGAGCCTCTTTTACCAACTATTCCACAGAAGTATTATCTTCATTCCTCTTCACCCAATAGTAACGGTAGGCAAGCGTTGACATGTCCATTTGTGTTTCCCCCTTAATCGGCTTATAAGTGTTGAATTTGTTAAAGTTGGGGTCAAAGTGCTTTGTTAGCCTAGTCACTAGTCCTCCATCGACTATGTATGCCATAGTTTCCTTTCCCGTAAGAAATCTCATCCATCGGTCTAACAATACCTTTAAAATATCGTAGTTATGCTTAATGGACCTTTGTGTGTTCAAGCGGGATTCTAGATAAGCCATATCATACTCCGTAAAAGTGCAAGCTTTTTTTTGGTCTATTAAGGTATTTGAGACAAGGTGATGCCAAAAACTAATACCTGGGTGGTGACCATATAAGGATGAACAAGCTTTAAAAGTGGTGAAATCCCGACCCGAAATAGCCTTATAAGTAGGCTTGCCTTCAAACTTATATGGTTTTGCACATGAATTAAACGGTATTTTGAGACCAAAAACCTTCGCAAACGCGTGAATCCCAATTTTACGGGAAGTGTTGGCAAGACGAAACTCCAAGTAATGCCTATTTTCATATCGAATATTTTTCAAGGAGCTTCTGAACTCAAGGGTTAATGCCTTATAAGTATACTTATGCATATAAAAAAGGGTTCCTAAATTCATGGATTCAAAGAAGGCTTTTGTATCCTCCTTAATCCCAAGGTGGTCTAATAATGTATCATGGCATAAGAATTTGGTAGCTATAAATTTCTTATCAATTAAAGAGTCAAAGGATTTCTTATGTTGTTCACCGATAAATATTACCTCCAGAAATCCTTCAAGGGGCTCAATTGTTGAAATTTCGGGAGTCGTAACCGCTTCAATTTGCCTCTCCTCCGAATGTGCTACCACAATGGCCTTGGATGCCAATGTCTTTTGCCTCTTAGTCAAATTAGGAGCACTTGAACCCTTGGTGTTACCCTTTTGTCCTTGTCATTGCTAACAAGCTTCTTCAAGTTTCTTCAAACTTTGACACATTTGTACCAACAAACCTTTTGGATGCTTAACAATGTTTTTTCATAAACAATTCAAGCTTCTAATCAAACCCAATTGAAAACCCCCAAATTTTCAAAATTGGTAACCCTAGATTATGGGTGAGTCAACGTTTGGGTGATTTTGGTGATTTGAAGGTTAAAAGTTGGTAATGGAGTTGTTTAATTATGTCAAAGATGATTTTGGGACAAATTTTGGGAGGTTTGGTTAAGTTTTGAGTGATTTGGGATATGGGTGATGGGTGTTTTTGTTTGAAAGGGGTGTTTGATGTGTAGAAATGAAGTGAAGAAGTGAAAGAAAAGGAAGCAACCCGTGCAAATAAGGGTGCGTGAACAGGGAGCCCACCCGGGCAGCGCCCAAGCTCCTGTGCTACACGGGTGGCTTCTTCAACGGCCTTCAACATGTTTTGCGAACCCGGGAAGGCTCTGTTATAGCTCGCTCATCCTCTACAATCATCTGCTCGTCCTTTATCAGTGCTCGGGCGAGTTTTCATGCAGGCTTTGAGCTTGCTTTCCCAGCTCGCCCGTCCACCTCTGCTGCTCGGTCGGGTGCCTCAGTGCTTGGGCGAGTTCTCTGAGTTCTCTATTAGCCCAGGCTCTTGGTCAACATTTGGTTCTCCCTTCTTGCTCAATGGAGGCCAGGCTTCCTCGTATTATGCCCCCAGACTCCTTCTTTAACTGTGGGGTAATACTCATGCAAGTGGTTAAACGTATTTGGTCTTGAGTCACACCCGTTTAAGATATTTAATTATGATTAGGCTAATTAATTCTCTAATCATCTCCCCTTCTCCTCATGAAGAATGGAAGGTATTTATACTAATACAAGGGTTATGGGCTAATTAGGTTGAAACAAGTTGACCTAAAACGAGTTGCTTAGTAGAGGGACCCGCCCGGCCTCCTCGACGCCGGTCGGGCACTGCTGGGGTTGGGTGAGGCTTGCCAGGGAACTCATTCGGGCTCTTGTGACGCCCGCTCATCCTCTGCCTGAGCTCGCCCGGGCTCTTCTATGTCGTGGTCTTCCTTGCTTGGGCTTCCCCATGAGCTGTGGGGTTCCTTCCTATTTAGCTTCATTCCTTGCTACGGGTCTTTGATCTTTTTCCCCTCGTCATGCTTTGTCATTAGTACCGTCAATTTTAGCTCCGAAATGCTCTATTTGAGCTCGGTTTCCGTTTATTTTGCTTTCTTTCCTACAAATGAGCAAGAAACTCATAGAAAAGCAAATAGGATGTTAAGGACGCCGAAATGACCCTAATAAGTGTGATTAAGCATGGTAAATTGGGTTCATTTAGGGGTTAGAAATGCGCACTCGCACCATATAGGTCAACTTGCTGAACCGTTATATCGCGCACTCGAGCCACATATTACAAGTAAATCGTTGCAAAAACACGACTAAGCTGGACTCGTGATGCGATATTGGCACGAGTCATGCCGAGTAAACAAGTAGTGGTTTCTAGGCCATGCTCGGTACTGGAAATAGATAAGTCATGCCGGAGTGACGGAGGGTGTTAGTACCCCACAGGGGCGGATTTAGGGGGGCCCGGGTGCCCACCATGGAAGTTTAGAAATAAATCTTTATTAGGATCGAATATGAACAATAAGTTAATGCGGCAAAGTTGGTAAGGGCTCCTGGTTGTAAGCATTTTCCTTCAAATAATTTTTTGGTTATTTGGGCCAAGGCCCATCTTATTTACTAGCTATAATCTGTACGCAAAAATTGGTTAACATAGGATTCGAACCTTAGACCTCAAGGTTAACATACCAACTTTTTAACCATTGAATCACTTATGTTTACTACTCATTTTAGTACTAAAATATAATATATCTTTTAACAAGAGATCTCATCATTAACTATAAAATACATTTATTTTAAATTCAAAATAAAATATTAATGGTATTAAAAAATTATCCCGAATCAATTATTTTTCCATTTTTATTTTATACAACATTATTTTAACGAAAAAAATCGAAAATATGTATATATTTTTTTTTTTAAAATGAAAAATAATGTGTTAGAAAAAATTTAGGTGCCCTCTTATAAGAAATTCTTGCGTCCGGCCTTGTTAACCCATCAAAATACACCCTTAATAAAAGGGCAGGAAGAAACACTGCACGTGAGGCTACGCTATCTTTGCAGGCAAGATAGAGATATAGGGAGTGGTGGGCTACTTGGGCTAATCACATTCTTATTTACCATCTTTTTAGAACACATACTTTATTCGAATTCTCCTTAAGATGACATTATCGGTATTAAGTTTATAACGGATTAAGTACGTACCATTTGTGCTGTGTTGTATATATAAGAATACATAGAAAAAAATAATAAATTTGTCTTATATAGACAAATGTTATAATAGTTGACCCGTCATAAGTTTAAGACATATATCACATGAATGAGAATTTGTGCTTATAAAAATGGGGTGGGTGTAATTATCTAGGAGGTACACTTTTTGTCTTCATACAAAACATACTGAGATGGAGATTAATACGGACAACTTTACGTCTTTACAAAAAGTTAGCTTAATAAGGCTAACAAAAGCTTGTGTTGTCTCACTTGTCACTGTATCCCTTCACCAAGGCACAGTAAATTAAAATGAAATTATGCTAGCTTAAATTTTTCGGGTGAACACCCTTATCTTGACACAAGAAGAAGACCACTACATTTTGCTGAAAAACATGACTTTTATACAATAGATGGTATAGAATTATAGATTCTTGTGAAAAGGGAAATGTCAACTTAATGGGATTATTATTATTATTATTATTATTATTATTATTATTATTATTATTATTATTATATCTGGTAAAGCTGATCTAATCTGATAAGACTGATACGAGGTCATAAGTAACACGAGAAGTGTGACCAAAATTTGACCCAACATGAAATTATCCGATTTGAAGTGACCCGAAATGACTCGATAGATCCAAAATGACTTAGTTAAGGCAAAATCCTATCTTGAATTGAATTGACCAAGAGTGATTCAAAAAGACGAGACCCAAAATAACTTGACCTAAAAAAATTCATTTGTCCAACCTACACAGCCTGTTTGATGATTGGATAAACCAAGTGTACATGATTGATGCGAACCACAATTTCAGGTAAATCACTTTTTTAGAGGATAATAGACTCAAAGTCAAGTAAAGTCATACTCCGTAAATAACTTCCCACAAGATTGCTCCTAGCTTAGTGAGATATAACCACGAGATCCCTAAAAATTTTAAACAATAGACTTCACCCTTGGAGGTAATAGAGAAATTGGGCACACATACCGTTGGGCCAGCACGCCCCAAGCATGACCTATGGGTCAGTTTAGCACAACAGGGGTTGACACTGTCCAACACGGTACGACACACTTTGGGTCGTAGGCCGTGCATGGGCCGAAGTTTGAGAAAGAAGACAATGCCTAACTCTGGCATGGCACAATCCATCGAGATAAGACACACTTGGACACGTTCTAAATACAAAAAAAATAAGGTTAAAAACGAAGGAATTGCATGGATAGGCTCTAATATGACACAACACGATATGACACAATTTATATGAGTTGAAAACTTGAAATATTCTTTTTTTTTTTGTTATGCTCTTTAATGGACATGATTTACTCAATCATAGAAGTAATAGACCATTTTACCCCTCTTATGCTAAACCCTTTTTTAAAACCATTTTCATCTCGGTTAACTAGGTAAGCTTTAATTTCAAGTTTCCTCCCTCTAACTAACCTCCACCCATCAACCCCTTCCCCTGACCCACCACCCTCCCCTGGTTGCCGGCTGTCAAACCGCCAGATCCACTTAGACCCCGTCGTCGACCCGCCTTAAGCATCCACCCAAAACCTGCCTATCGTCCTTCCAGACCCGCCCCTACCACTTTGTCGTCCCTTCCCCGTTCCCTGCACACCCGACAATCAGCTTATCCCTTGCCTCCTTGCACGGCGAATCTCCCGCCTCTGGTGACTCTCCCTTACCACCCCAGCCACCATTTCCCATCACCTTATAACCCTAATTTTCATATCCTAAATTAAATATATTTTTTTCTAATTAGACATAAGCTAGTAAATTAAGTTTATAAATTAGCATTATTACTTGATCGATATAAGAATTAACGTTTATAATTGAGTAATTTGACAAATTTGATTAATTTTGTGAGGAAGAGAATTAAAAAGAACTTTTTTATTTTGTTTTTTTTAAGTAAGGGTAAATTATGGAAAAATAATATGGCAAAAAATTCATAAAAGAGTAGAGTTTATCTTTAAAAAAGCAAGAGAAAATTGTTGGTTACAGCCTTTTAAAAAACCACTTTTTGAAAATTACAACCTTATAATTTTTGTTTTTGATAATTACAGCCATAATATTACTTCTGATCATAAATTATAGTCGAAACATTAACTTCGGCGGAAAATTGATGCCAATTTGAATTTTTGTGACTTAAGTTCATTATTTTAAGACCAAAATACTCTTATCTTCAACCTTTAGAAGCCCTTATGTTCATCCTCAAATCAGATTTCACAAGTCCATTTCTCTCCAATTCTTCATTTCTTCAACAATATCACCTAATTTAATTCACTCATTTTCTTCAAATTATACCCTAATCAATTTAATTAAATTCTAATTTAATTATTTCCATTTTCTCTTAAAATTAATTAGTGTTTTTCATCATCAATTTTCCCCAAATTGAAAATAATTAGGGTTCTTCAATTTTCCTCAAAATAAAACCCTAAAATTCGATTCAATCAATTGAAAAACAACAAAGTGGGAAAAATATCAGATTTGCAGTAACATTACCAACAACAACAAATTGAAGATAAATTTAAGAGAAAATAAAATGTACGAATACTTACTCTTTGAAGTAGAATCGTCAGAGGATGGCACAACTTTGTCACTCATGATCTGGAGCCGTTATTCGACAATGAGGGTGAATTACAGTAGAATTAGGGAAAGATTTGGGGAAAATTTTAGAGAATAAGAGTGAGGTAAATGATAGGCAAATTGAAAAGATTTGTGAGCAAGCAAAGAAATAGACAAGGGTATATCGGTCAATTTTTGACAAAATTGACCGGAAACGTCATCGTTGTGCAATTTTTAAAGAAAAGTGATATTATGGCTGTAATTTTCAAAAAATAATCATAAGGCTGTAATTTTCAGAAAGTGATTTTTATAAGGCTATAACCAACAATTTTCTCAAAAAGCAACTGCAATTTTTTTTTTTGGGTATTGTACAAGGGGACGAGGCCACAAGAAGTATATCCGTATATATAAATTATAAAAGAGTAAAGTTCATACTTCATCCTAACAACAATTTTTTTTTTTGGAGTATTATTTTGGGGAGTGCTAGGGCGACACCTGGTGTTACTGAATTTGTGTAACACCCTAATTAAATTAATAAAAATATTATAATTAATAATATAAATAATTTGTTTAACAACAAACTTAAAAAGGGTAGGGATGTAATTTACATTTAAAATACATTGAAGAAGTGACTGTCTTTGATAAATACCACTGTACATCAGTTTTACAGGTTTTGGGATTTGGAGATGCAATTATGCATTTGCTTCAACATAATTTACTTCCTAAAATTAATGTATATAATACTAGCTTCATGCATATAGTTCATCACCAGAATTTCATGCCATTGTAAAAGCATGGTACATTCACCTTGTTATCATCATCAAGTTAATAACATCTTCTATATATAAAAGATGAGTCTTTTAAATGCATGTGATTGGTCCATTGATTTTAGGATTAAAAACAAAAAGTCACTACCCCACTACTCCCACCACTTATGAAAGATATTTTATTTCAAGATTAAATATGAAATAAAGCTTAAAAAGAAGAATTCTATAAGGAAACATTAGCAATAAAGTTTTTAATTTTTTTATGAAATGTTTTAAAAAATTTAACAGATTAGCTCTAAATAATCGGAAAATTATGAGTGTACACAAATTGAAAAATATTAAATCTTTTTAAAATAAATTCAATTAGATATATAACATAACAATAGTCATTACATAATTATAACCGTGATTTAAAAATTACCAAGTAATGAAATTATTAGATTTATTGATTTATAACTTTAAAAAGTTTTAAACATTCAATTATCAGATAGTGTATAAATTTTACCAATATGAAAAAAGTTCAACATAATATTTTTAGGATTAATAAAAAGAAAAAAAAAAATTTCAACATAAGCAAAATCGATTTATATTTGTCTTTCTTTTAAATTTGTATTAGCGGGCCCGTGCATTTTTTTCACGGGTTTAAAACTAGTGTTCTATAATTTTTTATATCATTGTCATCGTCCATCATTTTGATTATTCAAGTCTCGTTTATAATTTACATTGCTAACCATGAAAATTATAAGTACTGTATCGACATAAAATTGCAAGTATTATATTAATAGTTTTCCCCTGAATAAGTATTTTATTTCAATGATCAATAATGATGGATAATTTGATCAATAATGATGGATAATTTTACTTTAACTGAATCATACCTAAATCCCCCTGCCCTAAAAAATTGCACTTGATGGTTGTTACACTGATTATTTAATAAATACAAAAATACGAATTTCCTATAATACCCTTTATCTTTATGTAAACAATTAAACTGAAAATATGAACGAATTTACATTTATACCCTGGATGTTACCCAAACTCAGTAACACCCGATGTCGCTATTTTATTTTCCTATTATTTTAGTATTGTACAAGGGGACAAGCCACAAGTGGCATATATGTTGAGAACTGAAGAGTTGAGAGTTGAGAGTGCTTGAGACCATCCTACATCTTCTTCACCCACTTACCCATACTAATAAATGTCAACACTATTTATCTAAACCTTACCCCTTCACAGTTGACACCCTTCTCAACCTTGCACTTTCCACTTGTCACAGAAAACCATGGACGCTAACCTCGACACTCCAAACTCCAATACCATTATCACAGAAAACGACGTCGTTTCTCTCAAAACCAACAATGACGACGACGACAACGATTACTACTACGACGACGACAGCAACTACTCCACTCCTTACGCCAGCGCACCTTCTAGTCCTCTCAACCCTACGACGTCGTTTTTCTTCCACAGCGCCCCCACCAGCCCCATGCATTACGCCCTCCCTATCGACGCCGGCACCGGTAGGCCTGCCATAGCTCCGGCAACTTCCGACGCTTCTTCGTCAGCCGCCTCGTTCGAGTTCGAGTTTTCTTACCGATTCGACTCGTCTAACTCGCCGGAAATCGGTGAGTCAATGTCTACCGCCGACGAGTTATTCCTCAACGGTCAGATCCGTCCGATGAAGCTCTCCGCTCATCTAAGTACTAATCAAGATGATGAAATCAGAATTCCTAAGGATTTGAGATTACGAAGCAAATCACGACGGAGAACTCGATCAATGTCTCCGCTTCGTAATACGACGCCGTTCGACTGGCTTACCGAATCGACGCCAGAAAATACGTCGGAAATAGAAATCGACGGCGAGAAAATCAAAGAAAATGCGACGAAAAACGGAGAACAATCGTCTTCGTCGAGATGTTCGTCGGCGGGGAGAAGCTCGAAGCGGTGGTTATTTCTCAAGGATTTTCTGCGGAGTAAGAGCGAAGGAAGGAGTAGCAGTAAGTTCTGGCAAAATATCTCGTTTTCGCCGGCGAAGGAAAAGAAGACGAACGGCGATGCTGCGGTGGCGCAGAGGAGCGGTGGTGGAGGCGGAGGGAAGGAAGTTCCGGCGAAGAAGGCGTCGGCGGCAGCAAAGAGGAGGTCGGCGCATGAGATGCATTACGCGGCGAAGAGAGCGGAGGCGGAGGAGATGAGGAAGAAGACGTATTTGCCGTATAGACAAGGGTTGTTTGGGTGTATAGGGTTCCATCCTAGCAATGGTTATGGTGGTGGTGTTCTTCATGGGTTAGCTAGAGTTCTTAATCCTGTTTCTTCGAGGTAGAGGTGATCATTTGCGGGCATTGTCCGGGCTTGTCTTCGAAAAGTGTCTAAACCAAATCTTTTGATTAAGCAACCTAAACTGTATTAAAATGTAATGGATTAGTCTTTGGTAGTGTTTTGCATTATAATCATTTATTACGGAGTATATGGTAAAACGACGACTTTTAAATAGATGGGAAATAACGGCACTCAAATACTATTTTGTCATTCGTTTTTATGTTTGATTTAAATGATCCTAAATTATACGGAGTATATTTGTCACTCTTTTTCATGTTTGATTTAAATGAACCTAAATTGTAGGGAGTATATACCATCATAAAACGAGTGGATTACGCGCTTTACTTTTGGCATTATCATTTCCCAGTTTCATTTGTTTATTTCTATATTTTGATATGGTCCCCTTTGTGATATTACCTTTGTGTTTCAAACTGTCACATATGATTTGTCATGTGTAGAGTTTGGTTGTTGAGGACAAATTTCCTTTTTGTTTGTGCTCCGTATCATACTATGATGTGTGCAAAATGCAACGCTTTACAACAATGTCCAAATAGTCCGATTCTTTGAAATGTTCAGTTACTGTTTACAAAAGGATTAAGGTCACAACTTAAGAGTAAAGTAATGACTAATGAGTCTCATCAAGAAAACTAGGATTATTTTAGTAACAAAATCATGCTCATAAAACAAGTGACAATTCTAATGACTAGGCAGGTAAACAAAATATATGACGATTCTTGGGGATTGAAAGGAGTATATACTTGGTATTTATGAGTATGGTAGGAGTATTGCAATGGTGAATGAGAGTTAAGGGTATGTAGGTGAGATTTGACGCGCATGGTTGTGCTCCTTAATAAGGTACTAAATTCATGTGGCAATAAAAGAAGAGAGTTATCAAGGAGCATAATGTGTGAAATCGACTTTTCTCAAAGATGGAAGGCATGGAGTATGATGAACAAGTGTCACATAAATGTGTTACACAAGTTTTTATTAAAGACCGATAACATCCGTTTTAAGTACCCATGAGCACTTAGATCAACTGACAAGGGGTTGTTTTAGCTTAACCAGAGGTCTCGTGTTCGAGCCCTGGGAATGCAGCAGTGTTGAAACTCATGAGGGAGAGCTTTACCGCTCTAGTGGTCCTACCCGGCTCGACTCCGGATTAAAAAAACATCCGTTTTAAGTACAAGACAAGTCAGTTATACTAGAAAATGTCAAAATTTTTTATTTTATTACTATCATGTGGTAATATTTACACCATTTTAAGATTTAAGACGAATACTTGGTCTTAAACATCCTTCTTAACCAAGACTAATTAGATAGGGAGTACATTAATACAACATACAGACATACATGCGTGAATGCGTGATGCGTGATGCGTCCTCTAATTATTTGCACCACACACTCCTCACATGGTTCAGTATGTAACAGAAGAAACAGACCCTTGTTAGGTGTATTTTTAATACCTCACATTTGTAGTTTGTTACCTTTCGGTGATAATTTTTGTTTCTTGATTTTTGGTTTTAACATCAGCTGCAGTACATTGCACCTTATTTCGAGCTGGAAATATTGAATACAGACACTAGTGTGTACTGTGGAGTCTTTGTGCTATTGTCTATTGGGTATTCCCTCCATTATAGTCAATAGTTTGACACTTATTTTATTGTTCACTCAAAAAATAAAATAAGTATAAATTATTCCTAAAACAAAGTAGTAGGGTTACGGGCTCCTTTCCAAATTTTAATCAACCTATGATTCTATGAGCATAACATTCAACAACATCGTTGCTTTGGAGAAAAGTAGAGTACACACCTCTTTACATTCTAAATAGGAGGTTGCGATATATCGTCGACGGCTATTCTTACTTGTGACGTTCACAAACCTTAAGGCCCCTTATTTCCTTTTAAACATTATTTAAAATGATTGTGAGACGTCACAAGCTTGTGAACGTTACAAGTAACAATTTGTGTTAAATAAATTAGCGTACTACTCTCCCTCCGATTTTTAGAAATTATAGCATTTATTTAAAATAATTCTCACAAATTAAAAGGTGGGAAATTCCTAAAAATCGAGAGAAGTATAAAATCAAGTATGCAAATACGAACTCAATAAAATTCAAAAATAAATAAAGTTAAAAGGAACAAAAAATAATATCGATCATGGAGTAAGTAGACCTGAGAAAATTGACCCGACCTAAATGATCGATCTGATTTACCCGTTTGCCAGATCTAAGAGTAAAGTGTGACATAGATCAAAACTGAGGTCTACCAAAACGTCAGTATTATTGATTGATGATTGCATAAAGGAAATGGTTGATAAGCAAAGTACAATCCCTGTTCATCTTGCACATATGAATAGACTGAAGCAGACCATACACCAAAAGCAGATACATTTAGTCTCAAACTCTCAACTTATGATTCGATTTCGTCATTGCGTGTGAGCATACTCTGCCTATTTTAAGGTTCCTTCCCTAAAGATTCTTAATGTTTGTTGCAAAGTGCAAACCCACTGGTGCAACGCCAGACGGAATGCCTTAGTTTTGAGAATATTGTTAAATCATGCAAACGGTCTGGGTTACGCTCAAATGAAGAGAGAGGTTTCGCTTCATAAGTACAAGAAAGTTCCACGCTAAAACCAATTGGTTAAAGAAGAAGCAGCTCCTTACTTTTGTAAAGTAGTAATTCCTCTTCTCTTTTATCAATGTAAGACAACTCTCACGTGTGAGACTTTGAGTTTCTTCACAATATCCACATAAACTGAACATTACTTGGAAACTTACGAAGTAGTCAATTATTCAATTCCAAACACACCATTTTTCTTTTATACTTTTGTAAATGTACCATTCCGTTTAGCCTGAGTTTGAGCCGGGTAGAACCACTGAGTTAGTTAAACTCTCCCTGACTCCCTCATAAGTGTTATCACGAGTGTGTGAGTGTGTTCTCAGGACTTGAACTAAGACTTTTGGTTAAGGTAAAATAACCTCTTATCAATTGTTGTAAGTATTCATGGCCTAACGGGTACTTCGAAAAATAAAATAAAAATAATCTAGTGTAGAGTAACAACGAGCCTCCAATGCGATTCAAATATAAAAAAATTAGGCTGAATCTCCTATTGAAACTTAATTTGGATCAGATTTGGAACAAAATTAGATTAATTTGGATACGGAAACTTGGATATTTTGCTCGGATGTACATTAACAAATGAGAAAAATGGACTGAACAAAGAAAATACTATCATACACCGTACCACTTTTTATCTTTTATTAATTGTATTTGCCTTGTTTACCTAAACTATATCACAAATTCTTGTTTTAACTACATGACAATATTGGTATTAAACTTAAAACTAATAAGGTTTCAAATATGGAACTTGAGACAAAATGAGGATGCCTAAGGAATAACAAAAGATTTATCCGCATAATTTATTAAGACTGCGAGAATTCGAGTGTTCGCAAACTCCAAATTTTATTAATTGAAGGGAGAATTAACGAAAAGGAGAATCAATTATTTTTTATGTGATGCCTAAATGCCTTCACCCATACAACTTGCTTTCTTATATAGTACTATTCTAACCAAAACTAAATTATTCCCCATCAATCATCATGGCTAAACTTATGGACATCACTTAATTCTTGGCTTGATCTTTTCAATGTAATTGATTTATTTCCTTCCATAATTCATGCCCCAAATATATCATCATCCTTGACTCATGCTAATTGTAATCGAATGAATCATCTTTAGTGAATTTCCTGGGTCTTGTTGACCGACGCGAATTGGAATGTCCATTGGTGTAACATCCCCTTCCCTTTAAGAATCCACCTTGTCCTCAAGGTGTAAGTTGGGGTAATATTCCCGCACTACTTCTTCTGATTCCTATGTTGCGTCCTCTGGCGGAGCATCTTCCCATTGTACGAGTAGTTGATTAACTAGCTGCCCATTATGAAGTACTTGTCGTTGGCCGCATATTGCTACTGGTAATGATATTGGCTTTCCGTGTAATACTCGATATTTTCAGTATAGGGACACTCGGTAGAGTACAACGTACTCGGCCGAGTGCCCCGTGTGGTCGTTCTGTCAGTATACTGGAGTGGGGAACTCGGGCGAGTGCAACGCACTCGGTCGAGTGGCCTGCACTCGGTCGAGTGTCTGCTACTCGGCCGAGTGTCACTCACTCGACCGAGTGTCCGGTTCGTATCGGGTTTTGCGCGGAAAGTATAAATACGGGGACGGGAAGCAGTAATTCACTTTTA
>VHZZ01019935.1:0-15139 GCA_009801015.1 Silene noctiflora | reverse complement strand
TTGAAAAGGAAAGAGAACAGGTTTCGCTGGGATGAAAGTTGTGAGACAGTGTTCCAAGCATTAAAGGAGCGTTTGACTACAGCTCCAGTCTTGGCTTTATCTGAGGGGAGTGGGAATTTCGAGGTGTATACAGATGCTTCGAAGAATGGGTTGGGTTGTGTGTTGATGCAGAACGGGAAAGTCATTGCCTATGCTTCTAGGCAATTGAAATATTATGAGGAGAATTATCCGACACATGATCTGGAGTTGGGTGTAGTTGTTTTTGTTCTAAATATTTGGAGACATTATCTATATAGAGTGACCTTTAAGGTGTTTTCTAATCACAAGAGTTCGGAATACATCTACACTCAGAAGGAGTTGAATATGTGACCGAGGCGATGGATGAAGCTCATTGGGGATTATAACATTGATATTGTATACCATGAATGGAAGGCGAATGTGGTGGCAGATGCGCTAAGTAGGAAGAGTGTGCATTCCATATGCACAACTATGTTGCTGATGAGATTGAGAGATGAGGTGACCAAGATGGGGATACATGTGATCTAGAAGGGGAATGCTAGAGGGGATTCGATAGTTGAGCCAGAGCTTTATGATGATATTTGGAGAAAACAAGCTCTTGATTCTAAGATCCAGGAGTGGAGCGCTGGAGTGGAGAAGGAGACAGTGTCTCAGTTCTCTATTCATTCTGATGGGAGTGTTCAGTTTGATGGGAGGTGGTGTGTCCCTAAGGATGAAGAGTTGAAGAAGTTGATTATGACAGAAGCTCATTGCACTCCGTATTCTATACATCCGGGTGGTGATAAGCTTTATAAATACTTGAATAAGTCCTTTTGGTAGCCTGGGATAAAGAGGGAGACGGTTGAGTTTGTGGCTCGATGTTTGACTTGCCAGATAATCTAAGGGGAGCAGCGAAGACCGCAGGGTAAGATTCAGTCTCTTGAGGTACCAGAGTGGAAGTGGGAATCTATTTCTATGGATTTCATCGTGGGATTACCGAGGACTCACCAAGGTAATAACATGATTTGGGTTATCGTGGATCGGTTGACTAAGTCAGCTCACTTCATGGGGTGCCAAGGGATATTGTGTCTGATCGAGATGCGAGGTTCGTTTCTCGATTTTTGCAAGAGTTGAAGGAATTGATGGGTACTACACTGAACATGAGTACCGCTTCTCACCCTGCGACAGATGGGCAGACAGAGAGAACAATCAAGACCTTGGAGGACATGTGTGATGGAGTTCGGTGGAAGTTGGGAAGATATGCTTGGTCTGATCGAGTTTTCTTATAATAACAGCTACCATACGAGTATTGGGATGGCTCCTTTTGAGGCTTTGTATGGGAGGAGGTGTCGGAGTAAGATGTGTTGGGATGATAGTGCAAAAGCAGTGATTTTAGGACCACAGATGGTGCAGGACATGGTTGAGCAAGCAAGGGTAATCCGGCAAAAGATGAAGGCAGCTCAGGATCATTAAAAAAGTTATGCGGAATTACATCGTCGGGGACATTGAGTTCCACCTCGGGGATAAGGTTCTTTTGAAGAAGTCGCCTATGCGCGGGGTGATGCGATTTGGTAAGAGAGGGAAGCTAAGCCAAAAATTCATTGGCCCCTACGAGATTCTAGATCGTGTTGGTGAGGTTGCATATCGATTAGCCATGCCACTAGCTTTGGACCGCGTACACAATGTTTTCTATGTGTCCCAACTATGGAAGTATGTGAGTTATCCTTCTCATTTACCAGAGGCTGAGAACATTGAGTTGGATGAGTCCTTATTCTATGTGGAGATGCCTAAGGAAGTCTTGGATCGCAAGGTTCGCAAGACTAGGAACGGGGAGACGGTGTTGCTAAAGGTGTTGTGGTCTAATCACGACATTGAGGAAGCGACTTGGGAGGCGGAAGAGTCCATGAAGGAGCGCTATCCTCATCTTTTTGAGCAGGTATGTTTGGTTACGGGGACGTAACCTTGTCTCTTTACGGAGACGATCTCATAAGTTTTGCTGCGTTTTGAGTCAGTTTTGGTTAAGTTTTCGGTTTGTTTCGAGTTGTTAGTGTTGTGTTTTGAGTTTTATATTGTGTTGTAGTTGTATAGTTGCGTGGTGTGAGTTATGGTGGGTTTTGTTTTCGGTATGGGTTTGAACTTTGGGGACGAAGTTAATTTTTAAGGAGGGAAGACTGTAATACCTTAGGTATTCTGGTCTCTGGGTACTCTATCGAGTAGAGGGTACTATATCGAGTAAGTAATGATCAGATTTTGGAAGGGTTTTGTTTGTTAGTTACTCAACCGAGTTGGGTTAACTCGATCGAGTAGGGGTTACTCGACCGAGTTCGTTAGTTACTTGATCGAGTGCCTGCGCTGTTATGGGTTTTGCATCCGGTTTGATTTTAAAGAAAGGGGAGGTTTGTTTTATAATATATCGATAGTTTTCTTAAAACTTTCATTTTTACGACTTTCAAAAAAGAGAACTCAACAACGTAAGATCCTCTCCTCTCTATGTTATAAAATCCAGGGGCTAAAGTTCATAACTTTTGGGGCTTTTCGTACCGTCACGTTCATGATCATTTGGGTAAGATCAGTATATTGTTTTTATGTCGGTCTTTTGTTTTTGTCTAAACCCTAAATTGAGTAATTAGGGATTTTGGGAGTTAATTGTTGCATAGATCGTAATTGCATGTTTATTGTATAGGATGTGACTTCGTAGATGAGGCTTTTTGATCATTCCCGTGCTTGTGTGGTGATTTTCGTCTCAGGTAGGGTTTCCCTAATCGGTTATTGTTTAAACGATTTAAGATGATGTGATGGCATGATTGTATTATGTTGATATTATATTCTTGATATTGGCATGTTTATCAGTATTGTGGAATTGTTGTTGATTGTATGTGGTTCGTGAGGTGTGCCCTCGGATGAGTGGAGTCATTTTCGGGAATGGCTTTACGCCCTTGTTCACCCCTTGTGGTTCCCGTCACAAGGGGGATGTTCACATTAATGATCATTGGGTTATACGCTCTATGGTTCTGAGTGGGGCGTAGGTGTTAAGGCCGCGGTCCCCACTGGCGGAGTGGATTACTTGTTGCGATGGATAATCTAGCAGCACTACACATTTAGTGTGTAGTCAGGTGTTTGGTGTGATGTGGAGTTTAGTGATGCATGGTTTGTGTATGAATCTTATCTTGTTTATTCAGTAACTGACCCTGTTTATGTGTTCGAAAACTGTGGTGATCCATTCGGGGATGGTGAGCAGTTGATTAGCAGGTATGCTTGGGATAGATCGCATGGCGAAGGGATGGAGTCATCATATAGTTCTATAATAGTTTTGCTTTCAGTAACGTGTTTTCGAACTGCTAATTCTAGGAAACTGTGGTGAACCATCTCAAAACATGTATCCTTCTTTGATTTTTTCAGTGCCTCTGTCCAGGCCTCATTGATATGAATTAATCTGTCGACTTCCTCTTGTGACATGGTTGTGGGTGTAGATTTATTAGAGGCATCCTTTTGTTTCTATATCTTTGACAATCATAAGCTCTCGCTTATTAGGCCATCTTGAATTGTAAAATAAACTTTCGCATATTATTCTTATCTTGTGTTCATATCGAAGCACTCATTTATATAAAACATGCAAGCAACTATGATATCACTAGACATAATCAACTCATAACAGTTTAGATACGGAAAATAGCTTGGTCAAAGCACTTGATCGATCGACTTCTAGCTAATGTCGATAGACTGCTAGCTAATGTCGATCGACTAACAGCCTCTCGTATGATTTTTGGTCGAAACAAGAGTCCAGTTCATGTTTTGTTATTACCTTTGGTCGATCAACTTGTCACCCCAGTCGACCGATTTCCCCCATGCAACTTTCCGTCGTCTAAACATACCAAATCTCAACAAATAACAATATAACATACTTCCTTACCATCTTATATACATCATCCTGCATGAAACCTCATAGCTAAATTTTCACATGCAGCAGTTATACACACTTCCGTAAACTCAATTTTACATAGTACAAATCAGTTAAGTAACTTTCATCACTCCTTTCCTTTTCATAACCAAGTCTCCTTCACAATATGTAAATCACTTTTCCACAATAACAATAACATAACCCTGTTCCGTACTCATAGATCACTAACTTTTCACATCATAGACAATTAGCATCCACGCTATCTACCCACACTCTTATTAATCACCGTGGTGTCCGGTTCAAAGCTAATAGGGCCGTAACTCGAGTTAAGGACGTTTACCTAACCAAGCTAAGTAGAGGCTCCTATTAGTTTCTACCCGGGTTCATTTTAATTTGACGCATCCTAAGTTCATTAAGTTTTGTTTCGGGCCTTAGGATTGAATGCACTGATACCACTTTGTAACACGCCAATTTAGGAAGGAGCCTTATCAAGACATTCCAGACTAAATGGTCGTGTTACCTTCTCGGTAAACCGAGGTAATGAATAACAAAGTAAAGCAACCAAAAGGGTACTTTAAATAAAGTTTACATCGTCAACAAAACTTAGCCAATACGGCTTTACAAATAAAACCAAAGTGAAAGAAAGGTAAACGTGTACAACGACTTGTTAAAACCAATTAAAACCAAAGCTAACTAATGTTCAGTGACTCGTGAGACTAGACTCTAGCTCCTTATCTCAGTTGCGTCCATCCATCCCCAAGCACAGCATCAAACACAACTACTACTCTATACCTGTTTTATTATTTTCTCCCCATTCATGCGGAAATCATTGAATGGATCAACACATGCCACCCCGGAAATAGGTGACAGTTAGACATAAGACACAAACACGTAAATCACCGGTTGAGTAGGGATAAAACATAATGACAATAAGAACAGCGGAATTAACATATGTACTGCAAAAGAAATAACAGAAGCTCATAAACATAGGTGTACGGTCCCTGCCCTCGCAAGTCAACTGTCGACCTCACAACATCATATGTCACAACTCCCTGGTCACCGTGCTCTTATCAATATGGTACAACTCCTTGTTCACCGTACCGTCTAAACACAATACCATCCACCACCATGGCACAACGCCCTGGTCACCGTTCCCCCATATCACCACACATGGAGCATCTCCCTAGTCACCGCGCCTCAAATACACAATATAATACACATTAATGATAACCAATAAATGGCTGTTGGAGTAGGTGTCCTCCTCAATAGCGCGTCTACATAATAAATCTCGTAAAAGGAATATCAGGGACGTAATATTTATATATTCTTATCAGTTGGTCAACGTATATCAGTAACGCTCGGCTGACTAGAGTTTGACGTTATTGTCGTAAGACGGAGGTGATTAACTAATCCCTCTCGGTCACACCTAAAGAATGATGTCCAAAAGGAAAGAGATACTAATTATTTGTATAGGATACGATATATAATTAGTACCTTGTATAAATTGACTTTTAATTAGTCAAGTGAATTTATTTTTGATGACGAGTTATGAAGTCGGGCCAAAGAAATTTATTATTCAACTATATGATAATTGATTAATAAATAGTCGGGATGTAGTAATTAATAGGTAATTAACTAATATTTGTAATATGTGTGTATATTGTGAGATGGAGGTAATAAGTTAATCATATTTACAAGTGGTTGTAAAATTAACTAATTAATTATTATAAGTCACATTTTAAATTGATAAAATGGTAAAATGTCACTTAATATTTGAGTGTACATTAGTATTTAATTAGTATTATTTAAGTGTTAAATAATTAATTAAATTAATATTTCTTGGTTTATATATAGACCACTATTTACACACATTATGAGATGAAAATTTTTAGACAAAAAATCACAAAAAGCTCCCCCTTGGCCGGTTGAGTTGAGGGAAGAAAAAATTGTTTTTCTTCATCTTCTCCTTCAAAAAATATTCACAAATAATAATATTCAATAACTAATATTATTAATTACATAATAAACAAGGTTTTCCATAAATTATCTAGTTAATAATTTATAGGAATTTTGGGATAATTTTGGGTGTAGAAGAAGGAGGTCTTCTAATTTGAAGACTAAAGTTGGAGGATCTTCCATTTCATGTAGAAATTCCATAAAAACAACAAACTTGTTGTTTTTATTGCCTTTTAAGCATTGTGAGGAATTTATGCTTTTACTATATCTCTTTTATTTTTCCATATTGTTGTTTGCATGTGTCTTTAAGACCACCTAAATTAAATTAACAAGTAATTTAACATATCATTATAGTAGTCTAATGAGGGTCTTAAACTAGCAATTGGTATCAGAGCATTGTTATTCACATGCATGTCATCTTAAGATGGTTTTATCACTTTATGAGATAAATTAATAAAAATTGAATATTTTGATGTTAAAATTATTTTTTTCACAAAATATCATTTTTCATGTAATAATATCGTCCTAATATTAATTGGGTCGAAATTTTGAATTTTATAGAATTTTAAAGCATATGGTTATATATTATCGACTTAAAATGAGTTAATATGCATTAATTTGGTTTATTGTCAATAAAATTAAGTTGCATGTTGATTTTGGGCATGTTTATTTACATATAATCACTTGAATGTTCTATTTATGAGAAGTATAATTTTATAAATTAATTAGATTAATTTTCATGGTTTATTAATTTTTATGTGATAAAAAGTGGTAAATAGTGATTAATTTGTGAATAAATGTCAAATAAACTTTTTTGGTCGAAATTTTTAAATATTTAGGTTCTGGAAATTTTTACAAGAAGTTTAAAATTTTGTTTTGAATTTTTTCATAATTTTATTATTTAATTTGGAATTAATTTCTAATAATTACACAATTATTAATTAATTTATAAAATTGTTATAAAATGATTTTATGAGTTAAATTTTTGAAATGCATATATTTATGGCAAGGAACCAGAATATCTTTTTTTTTCATAAGAGTTATGATTAATTTGTTTTTATTATATAAAAGTTATATTTTATAAGGTAATTATGCTGTAAAATTGTTTATCCACCTAATAAATTGCCAAATAATTAGTGAGGACTAATTTTTGGTATTGGATCAAATTATATAAATTGGTTTATCTTAAACAAAATTTTTAAGATTGGATTATGAATTTTTAATTGTTAAAAATGTTCAATTCCGCAATACCGAGCTCTTGGAGTCATTGTTGGAAATGTAGGACGATTTGACATGATTTTTTTTATTTAATACATATTTTTATTCATGTTTATGAATGGATTTATTGTGTTTTATTATGTAATTTTACCTTATATGGCCATAGTTAGAAATTGGTATTTCCCGTAATGTAAGGGAATATCTATTAATATGTAATTTAATGCGATTTCGTATCGCCAATTTGTAATTAATTAATAGATTTAATTTTATTGCAAATAATTGTATAATATAAAAAGTTATGTAATTTGATTATAGTAGTTATTTTAGTTCGAGTTTTCTTCAAGACAGAGTTTCCACAAGACTATGTTTTTCGTAAAGGAGTTCCAAAATCTTAAAGATAGGGGCCATTCCAATAAAGAATCGAGGGACCAAGGAGTTGGTTTCCGTATTTTAATATTCTAGTTAATTAGATTAGCTAGGTGGTCATATAAGGATTTAGTGTTACTTGTTTTTATGCCAAATCGTCGTCACATGCATTGTATTTTTGTTGTTGTCGACTTAAATTGTCTAGCATTCACCTATTTAGTTCACTTAAAAGTGATTGACAATTTAATTAATAAGATCTCTCATTTTTAAAACTGAGACTAGCCTTACGAAATAGTAACAACTATGAATCCCTTCTTCATTAGGGGTAGGCTCTGCTCACCGGGGTGCTCTCTTTTTACGTTGGGTAAGTAGGGTGATAAATGTTATTACACGCGAAATTTGGTTGGACTCAACGGAAAAAGTATGGGATGAATCGGCGCACCGTGCCCATATTTGGTTCCGGGGCTAAAGATGAAATTTTAATAAAATACGTCGACCAAGAGTTCTAATAGTAGAATTAGTCAAGGAGTTGGCTTACACAATTTATATAAATAAGGGATGTATCGGCTAACTGTGCCCGTATTTATATGAAGACGGATCTTGAAATCGTTTATATAATTCAGTGGGAGATCATTATATAAATGAGATCTTGTTAAAATTGTTTTACAAGTATTTTTTTTCTTTTACGATGAATGTAATTTTCCTTTCATTTCCGTTTTTGTAGTAATCACCATGGCTTCAACTAGTCAAACCGCTACAATATCTAAATATTCATGGCTCCGTTCATTTATGGGCAAATTAACTTTAAATGCTAATGGTAGTAATTTTAATGATTGCGAAGAACAACTACGTTTAGCTGCCGCAGGTGATGGCAAGTTACGTTTCCTTACCGATCCCTGTCCCCCTTTACCGAACACAAGGACTCCCGCCGCTGTAAGGGATGCTTATGAAGAGTGCCAATGGGAATCCCTTGTAGTAAAAATGTATTGATTTTCGCAATGGAACCCTCTTTATAGCGACAATGTATCAAATACAACACTGCTCAGGAGGTATTGTCGAGGCTATCTACCATGTTTTCTCAAGCCCTGAGAATACTTCAATATGACGTCGCCGTCCGCTTCTTTGAGGCTAACCTCAAAGAGGGACAATCTGTAAGTTCTCACGTACTTAAAATGATTGAGTATGTGGAAACTCTAGATGGGCTGGGATGTAAAATCCCCGAGGAATTAGTGGTTGACCGAGTGCTCCAATCCCTCTCAAAAGTCAAGGGATTTACCCAGTTTAGGGTAAATTATAATATGACTAACATGAAGAAAAGTCTTCATGAGCTCCATTCTATGTTGGTTCAAGCAGAGAAAGACATGAGAGTGAGTGGGAGCACAAGGATGGATATCCTTGCTATTAACGTAAAGGGCAAGAAAAAGTTTAAGAGGAAAGTTGGCAAGAGGCCCGTACAGGTTGAAGTAAAGGGAATGATATTGCGAATAACTCTCCAAACCTAAACCTAATAAAGGCAATCCTTCCAAGGATCAATGCAATTATTGTAAGACCATGGGACACTGGAGACGTAATTTCCCCAAATATTTGGATGATATAAAAGCTGGAATTATAAAGCCAACATGTAATTTCTCATCCGAATATTTTATGATAGACATAAATTACGCTGCTACTAAAACTTGGGTATTAGATACTGGTTGTGGTTCTTACCTGTGTAATCATTTACAGCGCCTAAAAAGCGTAAGGAAGTTAAACAAGGGTGATGTGGACCTGCGGATGGGCAACAGATCTAAAGTAGCTACCGTCTCTGTAGGAACATATAAACTTAATCTAGCTTCAGGATTGCAGTTGTATTTAAATAATTGTTATTTTTGTAACAACTTTGTCTAGGAATATTATATCAGTATCTGTGTTAGACACAGAAGGTTTTTATTTTCTAATTAAAAACAAAAGTTGTACTTTTTCACTTAATGACTTGGTTTATGGCCAAGCTGTTTCGGTTAATGGTATTTATATTATAGATGTTAGTTTTAGACCCCTAATTAGACAATCTAATTAGACACTAAATTATACTAATTTAATAAAACGTGGTCTAAGACACATGCATGCAAAGAAAAAGTATAAAAAGATGGTTTAAAGAAGAAAAAACCTTACATTGGTTTAAGGAAATAAGAACTACAACAATTTTAGTCTTATGGAACAATCTACAAGCTTAAGGTTGATCCTCCAAACCCAAATTTTCAACTTACAAAACCTCCTAAGGATTACACCCAAGATTAGCCCAAATTTCCTACAAATTACTAACTAGATAATTTTGTAAATTAACCTTGTTTAATTTATAATATTATTACTATAATAATATTATATAATATATATTATTTTAGGTGAATTTATGACGGAGTTTAATCAACAATTGATCAAGTTTCTAAGTGAAGAAGATGAAGAAAATAAGTCCTTTTCTTCACTTGAATAAACTTGCCAAAAGAGGGTGTTTTGTTAATTTTTTTTTGTCTCAAAAGTTCACATATAATGTGTTTAGTGAGGGGGTATTTATAGACCTCAAATGTAAACAAATGAAGTACATTTTTTAGTGGGAAATGCCTACCCACATGTGATGTTTTTATCACATAAAAACAGTGGCTCACATATTGTCTATGGGTCCATTTTGATTTCCGACATTTGTCCCACAAATGCATATAAGACTTATATTTAATTATCTTATATAATTAAATATTAAGTTAATTATTTAACACTTAATGATCTAAATTAACAAATAATGTACACTCAACTATTAAGTGACATTTTACGTTTTTATCAATATAAAATGTGTCTTATAATTATTAATTAGTTAGTTTTATAACCTCTTGTAAATATTATTAACTAATTACCTCCGCCTCACAATATACACACATATTATAAATATGAGTTAATTAACTATTAATTACTATCTCCCTTTTATTTATTAATCAATTATCATATAGTTGAATAATAATTTCCTTTGACCCGAGTTTGTAACTCGTCATCAAAATAAATTCACTTGACATCATTAAAATCAATTTATACAAGGTACTAATTATATTATATCTTATACAAATAATTAGTTATTCCATTTGGGCATCATCCTTTACATGTGACCGAAAGGGATCAGTTAATCACCGCTGTCTTACGACAGTAGCATCAAACTCTAGTCAGCCGAGTGTTACCGATTAACGTTGATCAACTGACAAATATAAGATATATCCCCGATATTCCTTTTTACGAGATTTATTATGTAGACGCATTATTGAGGAGGACACCTACTCCAACACTAGATACTTCCAATGATGTTTATTATTTAGAGAATAAAAGACTCAAAACAGGTGATACCGATCATTCTTATCTATAGCATTGTCGTTTAGGACACATAAACGAGAAACGAATTAAAAGACTAGTATCGACTAGTAAGGAATGTATCCAAGTATATGAAAGTATGGGGTTGTGACGCTTATATCAAGAACAAGTCTGACGATAAGCTGACACCTCGTTATGACAAATGTACCTTTGTTGGCTTGTAACACCCGTAAATTTTATAAATAGTTTTAAAAGTAATTTAATAATTTAATTAAGATTAATTAGGTTTAAATCATATTTTKGGTAAAATATATATTTTTAAGCATAAATTTATAAATATAATATTATTGTCCGTCTTGAGTGTTTAGTAGCCTTAAGACGTATTTTAAGCCCATTGCAACTCAAGTTGAGTTGTTTTGGGCCTAGACTTGTTTAAGGACCCATATTCTACTTTCTCCATTCAAAAACCATCATAATACCTCATTCTTCCTCTAATTCTCAACATACTCTCAACCAAAAACACCACCATTGTTGCTTCCTTTCTCCTTCAACCTTCAAACCATCACAACTCACTCAATTCTCAACCAAAGAAGTCGATTTTCACGCCATTCTTCCCCTTTTATCGTTCTTCATCTTTGTAAGTAAGAAAGACAACATTTTTCTCCCTCTTTTGAGAATTTCGAAACCCTAGATGCCATTAGAGGGTGATTTCTTCAATTAATTCTTCTAATTTTGTGTTTAGGTGAGAACTTAGAAGACCCGAAGGAGGATAGCTACGTAATTGACGACTCATTGGACGATTGAAGTTCTATCAAGGTAACGGTGATAGGTTACTCGACATTACACTTGAATTTTGTGTTTAATTGTATTAAATGTGTTGTTTACTTGTTAAAGTCGGTTAATTTACATACTTGGATACATTCGTTAATTTGTTGTTCTTCTTATGTGGATTATGGACAATGAGTTAGTTTCATGTCTAGTTTTGTTAAAAATGTTATCTTTGACATGTTTGGTGTCTATTATGTCGAAATTCATAGAATTGTGGAAGACTAGTTGTAAAAATGGAGTCCTATAAATGTTAAGTTGTCTTACATACTGTTTTTACGATTCATACGTGTTTCCCATCTCATGAGCATGCTAGAAATCCATGTTTAAAACATGTTGTATGGTTTTTAGGCTGAATACCGTGTTCAGGTAGTCCCAGCCGGTGCCATTGACCGGCTGGGGAGTCTCTGTAACTCATTTGTTAATTGTTATGTTAGTTGTGTCCCAGCCGGTGGGTCGGCTTCCAGTCCACAGGCCGGCTGAGGGGTTTCTAAAAGTTGGATGTTATTTTGGTATTGTCAAGTATTCCCAGCCGGTGGGCCGGCTGCCGGTCCACATGCTGGCTGAGAAGTCTCTGTATCAGTTTTGGAGTTTTGAAAGTTGGGTGTTCTCCCAGCCGGTGGGCCGGCTTCCGGTCCAAAGACCGGCTGGGAGGACTCTGATGTGAATTTACAAATTTTTGTTCGGGCTGAGGTACTGGTCGGTTGGCCGGCAGCCGGTGCTCTGGCCGGCTGGGAGCCTCTGATTCCCTATTTCTTTTCCTATTCACTTATATGTTTTATGAACTATGAAAGTATGAATTGTTTACGCTTTATTCACATGAGATGCCTTATATTGTTCATGTATGAGCTATCTTATGCAAGGTTTGTTTGAGTTGTATCCATAAGGATTTATCATTGACCTACCTCTATGCTTGACTTCTAACTTAGATCTTCCGCCACTTTCGTGAGTTTAGCGATTGGGGTGCTCGATTTATTATTGTCGAGTCTTGGGTGCAGACCATAGTACCGCATGACGAATCGGAAAGGAGTTTACTTTCCGAGAGTCTGGATCCAGGTCTTAGGCTAGGACGTACCTAGCTAGTCGTCCTACCGAGAGTTGAGTTATTGTCTAAGTGTGGTCTAGAGTCTTGTCTAGCGTTGTGTAGTGGACAATCTTAATCTAGGAATGCGTACTCGGTTGTCTATGTTTGTGTCTTGGACATGCTTTAAATGTAGCCTCTGAGCCGGACACTTGTATGTCTATGTTTGTGTCTTGGACATGTTTTAAAGGTGATCTCTGAGCCAGACATTTGTTTGTTTAGTAATGGTTCACATGTACTTTAATCTACTCTTCTTATTACAACTATAATGTTTGCCTTACGTGTTTAATGTGTTTATTTATATTCATCTTGATATAATGTGGCTGGGAGAACCTTGAGTTACTACCCACTGACTGTGGCGTTCATGTTTATATGAATGACAGGTATCGGTGAAGCTTTTGTGGGGTTGCCGACGTGTGAGCTAGCGAGTATTTACCTCGGACCGTAGTCATCTTACGCTAGACTTACTACCCTTTGACTTGTGTATTCGTGGGATATCTTTTTCCCAAAACTTCTTTTACTTTGAATTGTAGAACTTATCTCTTACTCTTTCATACTCGTTGGTTGTTCTAGTGATACTTCGCTTTGATCTTTTAAAAAGTTTTAAAAATCCCGTATTTCCGCTGCAATTTATTAAGTTATGATCGTGCTTTATAGCGGGGTCTCACAGTTGGTATGCACACACGTGCTCCCCAACCTTAAAATACTACTTGACCTTAAAATAATCAATAAGAATGGGTAGAATTAAAGACCTAAGTTGGTAGTCTATTTGTTTGTGCTATTTGGTAGGATATAATTTGTTTGGTTTTGTGCAAGAAGATGGTGCGACCAACTAATGTGGAGAATACTATGATGCAAGCCCATTCCCAAATCCTTCAAAATCAACAAGGAGTGAATTCCAACGTTCAAGCTAATCCCGCTGCACCCGCTCATCAAAGAAATCGACAAGGTAGCTTTGCTTGGATCGCAAGCCAACTCGCAAGAAACAATGCTAGGACTTATGGAGGTGAGGTTGATCCAATGTTGCTTTCAGAATGGTTTTGTGACATGGAGAAGAACTTTTCTCTCTATGAAGTGCAAGACCAAGAAAAGGTGAAGCTTGCTTCTCACTTTCTTGTGAAGGAAGCCGATAGATGGCGGACTATAACCCGTCCTACCGCTACTCAAGGCCCTTACCTTGAATGGAGTCGCTTCAACACCATGGTGGAAACCTGCTTCTATCCTAAGGAGCTCAAGCAACAAAGTATTAAGAAGTTCATGGATTTCAAGCAAGGAAATTTATCCGTCCATAAGTAGACCGACAAGCTTAATGATCTTGCTCACTTTGCCTCAATGTTTGTGGAGGATGAAGAAGACCGAGTGTACTTCTACAAGAATAAGCTTAACCGGAAGGTAGAAACTATGGTGAGAAGTATCTCCATTTCCTTTGTGGAGGTCTATGATGATGTTATATGGGCCGAGAGTTCTTTGAAGGCTATTGAAGATGAAGCCAAGCCTCATGTTGCCTCACAATCTTACCGCCTCAATTCTTATGGGAAGAGACCCTTTGTGCCTTCCCCTACTTCAAGCTTTACTGAATTTTGTGCCAAGAGCTCAAGTGCCAAGTGGACAAGTTTCGCAACCAAGCAACAACTTTGATAAGGCTAGGAAGTGTTTTCATTGCAATCAAGCCTTTCATCTCGGAGTCGGATGCTTTAGAAGACCATTGGTGTGCTACAAATGTAAGAAGCCCGGACATCGTGCCAATGAAAGCCCCTAGAATAAGGATGCTCCTACTCCAAATGCTAAGCCAAGATGGACTATCTTTGACATGAGCCGTGCCGAATCCGCCGCTCATCCCGATATCATTACGGGTATGTTCTCATTATTTGATCATCCTTACCTTATTCTCTTCGATACCGGCACATCTTTGTCATTATTATCTTCCAAATTTTCGGAAAAGCTATACATTGAACCTATCCCTAGTGAGGATACCTCTATATCCTTACCATCCAAAGAGATTGACTCCTGTTCCATCTCCTACTCCAATGTTCCTATTTCCATTGTGGGGGCTCTCTTTCCCGCTAATCTACTTCGCTTTCCCCTGGAGGAATTCGATGTGATCCTGGTATAGATTGGTTGTGTATCTACCATGATTGGTTTGAATGTAGAGACCAAAAGATTTGTCTCAAGAGTCCGTTAGGTGTCCGAGTTACCTATAAGGGAACCCGATCCCAAATGGGTGTGAAATTGATTTCCGCTTTGAAATTGATGAGTATGGTAAGGAAGGGTTGCCAAGCCTACTTGTGTGTGATGACCTCTACTTTTACTTCTGTACCTAAGCTTGAAGAAGTGCCCGTGGTTCATGAGTTTCCCTTTCCCGACGATTTGCCCGGAATTCCTCTGTTGGATAAAAGTGTCCCCGACAATAATGCGATCACAAATTGTCGATCATAATTGATCACATATGTAAATCTCACATAAAGAATACA
>VHZZ01019923.1:10635-36428 GCA_009801015.1 Silene noctiflora | reverse complement strand
ATATATATATACATATATATATATATACATATATATATATATACATATATATATATATACATATATATATATATACATATATATATATATATATAATATAAAATTAGTGTAATTTAGAAATATTAAATTTATACTAAAAAAGAGCCCAAACCAGCTTCCGCTTCTAGCCTTGCTAAGCTCGAGATTGGCTCAGATTTGGATAAGTTTGTGATACGAATATGGCTCTCATTTGGTCTTGGACTATGTTCAAGGTCTTTTCTTCATGCTTTGCATTTAGACGTCATGCATAAGAGACTAGATTCAATGTAAGTAGCTATTCCTTTCAGCATAAATAGAGGCCTTTTGGCCATCATTTGTAAACACATGGAGAAAGAATTGAGATGAGAACAAAATTACAAATTTGTAATTCGTGATCGATGTGTTCGATCCAAATTGTTAGAGTTTGACACGATCAAGCTTTAGCCCGAGTAATATGCAATAGGTCTTGAGTATTCTCACCATTACTCGTGTTATAGGTCTAACACCGAGTAAATATCCCATTGACTTGAATTCTACACATGAATTCAAGGCAAATATCCTTTTGTTTTATTTTGTCAGTTATTCCGCTTCCGCATTTCGCATCATATGGTATCAGAGCTTTGGCTCTTGATTTTCCTAAATCTAGACGGTCCTAGGCGTATCAACACCAAGTTGTTAGTTGAAGTTCCGATTGCGATTGGAATTCAAAGGTTAAACTCGAGCGAGGTAGTTCGAGGGTTGATCGGCTTTTGATAATCCATATCATAGGTCCAAGAATCGGGACGATTCTTTTTGAAGAAAAGGAGTGCTTATTATATGAATTTGGCAGCGGAAATAACAAACAAGGATATATTCGACAAACTAGACCTATAGCTTGACGAATTACGAGACCAAGCCAAGACCTATTGACTCGAACTCAAGAACTAAGCTAGAAACGCGTCTAGGCAATAGCTCGAAATAACCAGAATTTGTGCTCGACAATTGCAAGTATTTTGTTTAGAGATTTTGTGAAAACTTGGATCATTTTTATTCCAAAAAAATTTGGCTTAAATAGCCAAAGAGACAACCGAAGAGCCTCTTACAATCCTATCAAAATCAATTAGTCAATTTAAGGACATTAACTAGCTAATTGTGTTCATCAATTACAACCATTTAAGGCAAATATAAATAAAGCTATTTAACTTCCTCCATCCAATTTATTTAGCTACAAATGCAAAGGAAATAAGCTCCTGTCAATGTCACTCGACCCACGTCACCATGCATTCGTATCATCCCCTCCTCCTTTCAAAGGAATTATCCTCAATTCTGGAACTTCAACCCTCCGGGATCAAAGACGAGTATTACTAATGTTACACTGAACTCATAAAGAAAATCATGTGAATAGCACGGTGCCTTGAAATCCGAACCCAACAAATAATGTAAACACGATGAATCTTTCATAGTTGAAACCTCCTTTTCTATTTCAAAATCAACCAAATAACAATCGGATTGATCTTGAAATTGAATAGACTCGATTGTGCTCTTGTAGGCCTTGAGAATTAAATCGAACTCATACCCACAACCAAACGAATCATACGGTGCTTTGAAACTAGAAAATTCCTCACCACTATAAACGTCAAATGTTGGAGGAAAATAGAAATCAATGGAAAAACCATCATTATAAACAGTGTGTTCTCCACCTTTAGACAACAATGGTTCATCATAATCATCAAATAACGGAGGTAAATCAAGATTTAAAAAATAACCAGCCTCCTCTTGAATTTCTTCATAACTCCGCTGCCCTTGTTCTGGAGCATGCTCAATTGGCTCATAACAACCAGGAAAACGAGGGGGTATGGTTGCTCAAGGAGTCGGTGTGTGTGTTTGGGTACTTGGGTCGAGTCTGTTTAAAAACGAATGGATTATCGTATTAGCTTATCGTATTTTGATTATTAAGTAATAATTGGGATAATTATTTCAGCAATAATTATCTAGTTTTATTATCTTGAATGTACGAGTTTATTGCGAGCTTTTCGTTTGCTCGTAATGCTAAAACGGCTGAATTGCTTGGCTATTTAAAGCCTTTTGTGTAATGTTTTCAGCAACTTAGAAAATTGATAAAAGATCACCAATTTTGTGTGTGTTCCATCGAATTGTCGAATACAATTTCAATCTTACTTCGCTTGAACGAGTTTTCTTGCGTTGTTACCTGAGGTACGAGTCAATAGGTCTTGTCTCGGTCTCGAGATTGGCAAGCTATAGGTCTAGCTTTTCCAATCGCCTATCTTAATTCGCTTTCCGCTGTTAAATTCGTATGATACGAATATGGCTCTCATTTGGTTTTGGACTATGTTCAAGGTCTTTTCTTCATGCTTTGCATTTAGACGTCATGCATAAGAGACTAGATTCAATGTAGGTAGCTATTCCTTTCAGCATAAATAGAGGCCTTTTGGCCATCATTTGTAAACACATGGAGACAGAATTGAGATGAGAACAAAATTACAAATTTGTAATTCGTGATCGATGTGTTCGATCCAAATCGTTAGAGTTTGACGCGATCAAGCTTTAGCCCGAGTAATATGCAATAGGTCTTGAGTATTCTCACCATTACTCGTGTTATAGGTCTAACACCGAGTAAATATCCCATTGACTTGAATTCTACACATGAATTCAAGGCAAATATCCTTTTGTTTTATTTTGTCAGTTATTCCGCTTCCGCATTTCGCATCAGTTTGACTCGATTGAGTGTTGACCGTACCGATCTGAGTATTCGATGAGTTGATTCTGATCATTTACGGCACTAAATGGGGTCTAATGAGAAAGGGCTTACATTGGCCAGGCTCATAGAGTCATAGCCCATTGAGCAGTACTTTTATTTCGTTCTTTATTCATATTTATAAAAGGTGAAAAAGTTAACAAACTTTGCTCATAAACAAAAAAAAAAAATTAAAAAAAAAAAAAAAAAAACTAAAACTAAAATATTTATATATTTTTTATCAATAAATGTTTAACAAAATATTAGTTTCAAAAGGATAAATTATATACAAGTTGAAAATTACACTCATAACATGTCTTATGTATCTCATAGAAAATAATGATAAGAAAATGAGCGATAGTTTTTTGTTGTCATTATGGTTTGTATTAGCTCAAACACAGAATTTAAGATGCTCTAAATTCTCAAATAAATTTGTACTCAGATAAAAAATCATTGATGTTTAACTTTTGGAAAAGTGATGTAAAAAAGTGTTTGTTTTCTTCTTAAATTAATTCTTAGGGCATGCGTGAGATGAGAATAACTATTACTAGAGTAATGAAGGCTAAAACAAGAAGTTTGATTGGTGGTATGTGGTGGTTCTAGTCATGTAGAGGGTAGAAACGGGAGGTGTGGGAGGAATTATTACCTCCATCTTATGTTATTTGAGAAAGAAAGTGGGTAGCTCTTATGTTATTTTAGGAAGAAATGAAAATGAAAACTAGTGGAGAATTCACTACCCAAAATTTTATTTCTCGGTCCGTCCTCGACTCTTCCTTATCTAATCATCTTGCATCATTAACATAATACAAAATTTACAAGTTGAGTGTGACAACCTCGGCACCAAATAAAGTAAGTAGTTCGAATGATAGATCGACAGACGCAAGAAAGATTCTATCAATTACATTTATTATATATGGTTTATTATTGCTTTAGCTTACTTTAAACTTTGCACAATTGTACTGGATTTTTCTTGTTTTAGGAACAAAGTTAAATTTATTAAATATGCCAACCATACTTATGACTGTATTTGTGGTAGTCCGAGGTTTACATAGCCACACAAATAAACATGATGGAGACAAAGTAAAAGTAACATAAGGCAGGTTCCTTATTTTCCTATGTACCAACTTGTTTTAGTACTATAAAAATGTTTAACATTGTTAATTAGATTAGATTTCATTTAGTAGTTCGAATTCGAGCTAGATAGGAATATGAGACGATAAGTTAAATCTCTTATTGTATGGTGTTAACATGGATTTCATGGTTTAGGGATCTAGACCTGGCAAACCGAGCAACTGGGTCAACTGCAGTTGAGCTAGTTTGGGTTGAATCATTTTGGATTTATAAGAATTCGGGGCGGATTGGTGAGGTCTAGTCACTTTAGGTTCGAGTGATTTAGGATATGCTGAAGCGTATCAAATACGATTGATTCAATTCAGATCGAGTCCTTTGAGTCTGATTAGTTTTGTTAGGTCTCTGTCACATCATTACCTTAAATTTACATTACATAAAAGTATTATTATATCAATATATGGAATAAATATGGATACGTGCCGAGATGCGCAGCCAACATATTGGGAAGGGCCTTACACGCAAATAGTACATATAATCCCACTTTTTACTTAGTGGAAATTACTTTGGATTACTCAAATGTATAACTTAAGATTGTTAAATCTTTTCACATGGAACAAATTGTTTTGGATTTCCAAAAATAAATTAGTGTTTATTATGTTCAGATTGCTGATTAGCTAGTATGATTGATCTACACACGTCTAATATATTAATATTAATTAGAAAATTATTCAACTATCATTCGTTAACAACTATCTATAAAATAAGGAAACTAGTTGTTATATACTTATAGGGAGTATTATTGTTGGTTGATGGAGTCTCTTCACTCTTGTATATTTCTTCAAAAAAGGTTGTAAGGTTGTTTGATTCTCTATCTCATGCTAGCAAAAAAAAAGAGAGAGAGAATTTACCTATTTGTAATTCTCATTTATAACACGTCACAAACTTGTAATGTTTTATAATTGGTTAAAATATTAAAAAGAGGAGGTGATTGTGAGATATTGCAAGTTACTTTTCGCCATAAGCAAATATATTTCATAGCTATTGGCTTTGTGCTCTATATAAAAACTGCGAGATATGTTTACCAAAACAGAGATCTACTAGACTACTACCTTATATTTCTGTTTTCTTCCTACTTAAATTTCCCTTCACATAACTTGAGAAGTGGGAAGAAAATTAAGATATGGAGGTAGAGGGCTGTTAATGAGACGAGACAGTTCGCGAGCAACTCGATCTCGGCTCGGTCAAAGCTCGACTCAGGCTTGGGATCGAGAGCTTAGCGAGTCAAGCTGAGCTAACGTTGGCTCGGCTCGAAAAACTCGTGAGCGGCTCAAACTTGTGTAATTAGATAAAATATTCCTCATATTTTATAAAAATATTTTGTCATGATTATATATTTGTAGCACACATATAAAAAATGTCTCATTGATTTTCCAATATTTGTATAAAACTTTCGAACCCTGTTAATGAACATATCGAGAGAGAAAAAAAAAAACGAAAATTCAACAATTACATATAGGCTCCAGTTGAGCTCGAGCTGGCTCGAGCTCGCATTAAAACTCGCGAGCTTGATAACGAGCACAATTTTTCCAAGCTCGAGTAAGTTCGAGATCTGCTCGAGCTCGAGTTTTACTTTATGAGCACAAGTCGAGCAAAGCCAAGCATGGGCTCGGTTCGGCTCGTTAACACCCTTAGGGAATACTCCCTTCGTTTGAGTCATTTGTTTACTTAATTCATTTGTAGCCATCGATAATCAATTTAGTCTACTTGTTATCTAATAAATAACCTTTTTTTTTTACCTTTAATTCTTTAGTGTTCTAAAGGCAAACAAATAACAAATAACGGACAGGGACTAAGGGAATAAGATATTGCCAGGTTACAATGAACTGCTCAGCTACAATTTTCTCTGAACTTCACTTGTCAATCATTCATAGGTTAGACACACACATAGAATTTCCACAATATTTCATTTGTTAATTTAAAACTTACCCACATTTTTAGGACCTTTCTGACAATCCTAGGTACCATATGATTTTCGCAAAACGGACCTTTAAAATGTGTTTTTTACTCGAAAACAAGAAACTCTCTCAATTGATATTGGTTCATACTCATTCGTATTACATTGAATACAATAAACAAAGTTATATGATGACTTTATTTTTTTCCCTGCAAAGCCAGATTTAAACTTAGCGAGATAAAAATTTCAAGAAGACGAATAGGTGGTATCAGATCATAAGATAAAATCAAAAAAAATTCAAAAGTTATAAGTAAAATTTTTGAGTTTTTTATTTTTTTAATAGCGACAAACGGCCCAATTAACCTCTTCACTCCTTTTTAGCAGCAAACACCCCAATTAACCTACTCACTCCATCACTGCTCCCAAAATCCTAAATGAATAAAGCCCTAGTCCACTAGTTAGAAAATTGTTACTACTATAGTACTACATATCTAGTGTCAATAATAAGAAGAGTTAGGTCATTGGTAAGAGCCCTCTTACTTTAACCGTACGAAGTTTAGGTTTTGATTTTTACCCGCTATCTCTTAAGAGAATCTCACCAATAGCACCCTACATCAAAATTTAGGAATGTTCAATTTTTATTGATTTCTTTTTCAATGTTAAGAAAAGCTGATTAACAATGTTCAATTTTATCAAATCATTTTACTGTGTCTAAGCGTGAACCTCGGATGGTTTAATAATAGTAATTGAACCCTTTAACTTCAGAAGAAAAACCTTTGGTAGAACCAAAATAATGTATATCATTAAGGTTTCTTTTCTTCATTTTATCTTGGCAAATTTAAACTTTTTCCCGACTTTTTTTTAATACTTTTTAAGAAAGCTACTCATATTTTATTTAAGAATTAAAGTATTTTTAACTTTACTTTTGTTTTTTAAACTTTTAGATCAGTTACAAATATTTAACTTCAATTATAATTATGTTTTAGGTTAATATTTGTGTCTTAAAGTATAACATATTCAATTTCTTATGATATTTTGATTAAGTAGTTGAATTTTACTTTTTAATAAACTTCAATTGAAAGTTAAGAATTTAATCTCGTATACTTTCCTTATCACTTGTATAGAATGCGCAAAATGCGCTTGTATAATTGTATGATTAAGAATTTCAATTTTCAACTCTTCTCTAGTAAAAAACCAATTAATAATTTAAAATTAACGTATATTTGTACGATTATTTGCTTTATTTTAACTTATTTCAGCACATATTTCATACAAGTACTTTTCTACCTTGGTATCCATTAAAAGGTTAAGTATTCTAAAATGAGTGTATCCTTCCCGATTGGTGGATTCAACTCGTGTTGTACTATTCAATACAATAATATTTTACAATAATATTTTACTTGAAGAGATAATTTATTTTAATCAATGGGATGGAAACCCTAAGACAAATCATCTAAATGATATACTTCATTAGTACACACTACACAATAAACATATTTAATGTTGGTGCTGCATATTCTTCATATGATGGGTCACAAATTTTCATTTAAAACGTTTGTCTTAAGTTTTAGACGAATCAAGTAGTTAGAATAAAACAAAAACATATAGCTTGTAAAAAATAATGGATTTATCTTATAGACACGAGTAAAATAATACTTAATCTGTTTTAATGTTAAAAACTTAAAACGGATACATTCATCTTAAAGGAGACCACTTTCCTCGAGTGTGTGGGATATATTCAAAAATGGTAAGCAGTTTTGGGTTTTGTTAGCTCCTAGTTTTGGGTATAAACAAACCTTAAAAATTAAAAATAGTACTATAAGCTAATTATTTGATTTGGTGATTTGTACCTTTACAACTAGTCATTTGTTGACCATCTCTTTCCACACTTATATCATATATGTATTCTAAATTTACTAATTCTCATTTTTTTTTTTTTTTTGAGGGTACTAATTCTCATTTAAGACGGTTGAATTTGTCTAAAATTAAAATAGATAAATATGATTATTTTACAAAAAAAATATGTGTTGTAATAAAATTATCATCTGTTTATTGCCAGAAAATGAAAATTTTAGTTATCGTTAGTTGGTCATTTTTATCGTAGAATGGCAATAGTCTTCTCGCCATAAGTTAAGACTGTTTAAAGAAAGACTAACTTATATAAATTTGAGTTAGGTAGACGACTAAAAGATGTTAAGAATTCTCATATTCCAAAAATATATTTGTACTAAGGTATGATCGATATTTAAAACTCAGATTAAATTAGAGTTAGTCACTTGCTTTAATGTCATTCGTTAAGTAAAATGATACGCATAATAACTAGTTTAGGTTATTTTTTATAATACGAAAAAAACTAGTTACGTAAAAAGTAGCTAGAAATTAAAAGTTGATAGCATAGCTAGTTAATTTCAAAGTGTCCGATAAAATAAATTGGGTAAGTAATGCGTGTTAAAATTAATTTCTTACACGATCGTGTAAGAAATATATGTACTCCTGTGAGACTTTTTTTTTTATTTTTCGTGTAAAAGGAGTTACAAAGGCGATATTAATGCTAGCGGAATTTGAACCCAAGTATATGTACCATGACTCATGACTTTACCAACTTAGTTAGTTGACTTCTACATACACCTTAATGAAACTTTAATTTAATTCATGGTCGTAAACAAACTATTTTTGACAATTCATTTGGGATATCACGTTTTTTGGGGACTTCATCTGGAATATAATTTAATGGGCAATATTGCTTCCTAATTATACATCTTAAGTCATCCTTAAATACCCTAATGAACTAAGACCCCTTAGAGAAACTAAGAAATACTCGGATTGTGGCCCTACTTTTTTCGGTTGAAACTTGAAAAAAGTTGAACTGAACTAGATGAAGCTAAGCTGAGCTGAAATAAAATGAGCGAAAATAAAGTAAAAAAGAACATGGTCTATATAATAAAACCACTAGTGGTTTTAAAGGCTTCTATTTAGAGCAATATACATAAGAAGAAACACAACAGAAACATCAATGAATTAAAAGTCATATTCTCCAAATTTTTTGTCCTTCTTCCTTAACACAAAAGCTGCTAATCAACTCATTTAGTAAGTCAATATCTCTCTCTTTTTGAAACTTTTGTTGCAAAATTATAGTCCAAGGACCAAAAATAGTACAAGGTCCAGCTCCCAAAAATGTTATCATATCAATTTTTATTATATTTTCTGTTCTTTCTAAGCTTTGCTTTTTTTTTTTTCATCATACATTATCATGTCTTCCATATAAACTAAAGTTCATTTCATCATTTACATAACAATAATAAGCATGGTTTTTCTCTTCCTTATGATTTCTGTTAATTTATGATTTAACTTTTTTGCAAGATTATTTCTTTTGTAAATTGATCTATTATATATATTTTTTTTCCTAATTAGGGATCTTAGTTGAACTACTAATTTTATGTTAATTTTTTTTACTTTTAATATAAATTTCATATATAAATTTTTTTTTATTTAGTATAAATTATGTCTAGTTAAAAACATAATATCATTCATTTGTATATATGGTTTCCATCCATCTTCTAGCTAGGGTTAGTGTTGGTGAGAAATATCCTTTCTTTTTTTGTCAATTTTTTTGCCTTTTTTTTTTATTTAATTTGTTTTATATGATGATTTTTTTGATATATTAATATAAATTTTTCATTTTTGATATAATTTCATAATTACGTTATATATGGTGAATTTTGTGATATTTTTAGGTTGAAAAAAATGGGGAGAGGAAAGATTGAAATAAAAAGGATAGACAATACAACAAGCAGGCAAGTTACTTTCTCAAAGAGAAGAAGTGGATTACTCAAGAAAGCTAGAGAATTATCAATTCTTTGTGATGCAGAAATTGGATTGATTGTTTTTTCTAGCACTGGAAAACTCTATGAATTTGCAAGCACCAAGTAAGCTTAAATTACTTTTTGGTTATTATAAAAATTTAATTTAATTCATTTGTTTATCATAAAAGTATTAAATGTAATTTATTGACGGATATAGTGGTCACGGTGAAAAGAATTTAAAGAGGTAGATGCATCGACGTGTGACTTCGATCGCATCTCCTAGTTTTTTTAACGTAAAACATATGATATTAATCAAATTCATCCGTTCAGGTGAAATTTTAAATTGGCATAGTGGTTATCGTTTAATTTAAAAGGCAAATGTATATGTACGTGTTTTACACGTGCCTCTGAAACCTCACCGTTTCTTAAAATGAGAGTATTGTAAAAAAAATAAAAAAAATGATTGTTTATTCATTTTGCGATCTACTTGTATATTATTTGACAAATTAGTTATAACTATATGCTTATTGTACCTAGATAAAGAAAAAATAGGTCAATGTGTTTTGCACGCGCGTCAGGGTTTTAAATAGCGGTATCGGTCGCGGTAACGGAGTCGCGGCATCGTCCCCGACTCGGCCGTCGCGCTCTGAATCGCTGTTAATCTGTTATCGCGGTGATATTTATTTTACAAGCTTTTGTAGATATTTCATCACTATTGACTATTTCGTATAAAGTTAAGATTAATTCTACTTAGTTTAATTAATTTGACCAATGCTATACAGTTTTTAAGAGCTTTTCATTAAAAAACTTGGCCAGGACAAGTTATAACTGGTTCATATCGGGTTCATCGCGGGCTGTATCGGGCCGAGTTGGCCGATACACGTTATAAATCGGTCGTCTCGGCCGATACTTTCTTGTTTTCAATTTGCCCGATACATCTCGGGATATCTCGTATCGCCGGCCTCCGATACCGATACATCTCGGGCGATACGATACGTCTCGGCCGAGATTTAAAACCATGACGCGCGTGCAAAGAGAAGTTCAAATCTTCTTGTACCTAGCTAAAGAAAAAATAGCTCAATGTGTTTTGCACGCGCCTCTTACATCTCACCGTTTCTTTAATATGAGTCCAAAAAAAAAACTTGTTTTCTCATTCATTCATTTTATTTTGTTATCCATTCGTATATTAGTATATTACTACCTAGGCATATTACTTTTAAGCTATAACTATTCACAATATATATATATATATATATATATATATATATATATATATATATATATATATATATATATATATATACACTTATTATTGGGATAAATAGAAGTTTAAATCTTCTTAATTTTAATTAACTAAATAAAAAGTAGAACAATAACATGATCTTTTCCTTTTATTTCTACATTGGAAACCACAAACTTCCTGAATATATTGATCACGAACCCCAACTTTTCAGCAAGTACCCCCCTTCTCTACAAGAGATCGATTAATTACTACTCAAATATTATTGTATTTAAGTGCTACAAGTAAATGTCAGCTAATTTAACCGGTAAAGTTATAAGGGGTAATATCCATAACAAGATTGTAGTCTAGTGACTCCTTTCACACTCAAAAAGTGCTATTTTCAGATAGGAACTGGTATATTAAGCAATCTTACTAATGTGAAAAGACCAAATAGATCTTGACTACGGAGTACTCCGTATTATTTATCTGGATTTTGTGTATTGGGAGAATTGTCATTAATTTGTACATATGGTACGTATGATCATGCCATGAAGACAACAACTAGTGCTTAAAATTATATACGGAGTGTTAGTGTGCAAGCCTCGTACTATTATGGACAACAGAGATTCAATAAGAGGTATTAACGCTTCGGCATAACACAAAGTACACTTGAAATCCACATGCACCGCCTTATAAATTTAAAATAAACATTTTGCACAAAAAAAAAGTGGGATCAGTGTTTGGAATTGAAATGATGTACGGAGTAGTTAATCAGTTGAAAATGGTCTAAGAAACCAATTTATAGGTCTATATGTCAGAGGTGTCTTAGGCTAAAAAGTCAGTTTATTTAGCTGTTGGTTTTTTTTTTCCATATTTCTCTTTGATTCCTTTGTGGAGCAAAATTACAAGAGGCCGAGATTACTTATTACCCAAATACAAGCGTAACAGATTTTTCTTCAATAAATTTTAGGGTTTATTTTTTATAACTGGTACCTCATGTAACTAAGTTTTCAAGAATTACTACTTTATTATACCTACTAGTTTTATACACGTGCAAAAATGCACGAGTTTACTATCTAAAAATAAGAAAACAAAATATATAAATTGTGTTATGTTTTTATCAGTTTGAAAGCATATGTGATTTATATTTTATGGACTAATTAGGTAAAACTCATTTAAAAACTTATAAAATTTGATTTTATCAGTTTGAAAGTATACATGATTTAAATTTGCTATATATATTTTTTTTCATTAAATGTAACTCGTACCAACAATAATTAATTTGATCATTTAATATTTCAAATTAATTTATTAAGTACAATATCCATTTAAACATACCCAACGTAAATGAGGATTTGCCTTTATTTGTACTTTGTAATTTTTTTTTAGTAAATTTAATATGTACCAAAAAAAAGTCAATTTGATCATTTAACACCCTAAATTAATTTTATATATAATATCCATTTTAAGATACTATCTTGAAGCAATTTTGCCATCCATACATTATATTATATAGTTGATACAATATAGTATAGAGTTGATAACAATAGGAAAAATAGGAGAGAGACAAATTAAATACCCTAAACCTGAGGGGTCCACCATATTTTGAAAAAACAAAAAATTCATTTCCTTTCCTAAAAGTCATGGACCAATAGGAAGCCTATAAATGTTTTGGCTTTTATAATATAAAGATTCGGTTTTGTTCGGATTAAAACACACTGCCAAATGCAAATTCGAACTCATTCACAGCCGTTGATCTTGAATTGTTATCTTAAATTCTATTTTCTATTCTTATTTTACACATACCCCTCCTACTGCAGAACTTCATATTATCCTCCATTAAAATTCATTTCTTCCATTAAAATCAGTAGATATGATTCGAGCCTTATTAACAACTCGAAACAGATAATATTGCATCTTAATGGCAAAAGGATGCAATCGATAAATTTTTGTTAGAGAAAAAAGGGTCTTCAACATGAGATGAACATGGTTAAATGTGAAAATTCACACTTACCAGAGCAATAAGGAAGCTAATAGGTTATTAGGCCAAAGGCGACAGAGGTAGAAGATAAGACTGTCATATTATATGAACCTAACAAAAGTGAGTATCACTTGAGAAAATCAGTTGAGCAAAATATCAAAATAAGTAAATTATTTCAACCCAATTAAACATTACCCAAATAATATTGTCTTACATGAATGATCAAAGCCAAGTACACATTCATTGTTGAAAAAAAAAAAAAAAAAAAAAAAAGCAAAGAAATTAGGGTTTTCACGAGGTTGATTTTCTTGGTGCTAGGTCGTTTGATTAATTGTGCGAAATTGACAGATTGTGATAGATAATATGGTCAAATTAGATTATTGTGAAGATGTTGATAATAACTAGGGTTGTAAGTAAATTGTTTTGGGTACTTTCTTTTGATTCCAATTTGATTATTGACATTAGGATGGGAGAGAGAATTGGTCATTTCAAATGACTTTTTGCTCGGATTGACATTTGGTAATATTTTCTAATTCAAACAATATATTGGTTGAAACTTTTTAAATAATTAATTTTTTTTTTTTTTTTTACATGTGCCTTAAGCGCACATGATAAGAAATCATATTTTAGAATTCCTTCACTAAAATGGTATGAATAAGTATATTTTTCTATTTCTCATGATTGAATCTTAAATATATTTTTATAAATAGTTTCTTAAAAATTCATAAGATAATAATTCTTAAAAATATGGTTATTGAAGTGGTAATTATCAAAAAAACAAAACTCTAAATTTTTTACGCAATTGCTAAATCCCGCACGCTAGTTTGCTAAATCCCACACATATTACCCTATTGTTCCATAATTGCCCTTCATCTTAAAAAAAATTAAAAAAACTGAATTAATTAGACTTATCTCCCTCCTCTCTCTAAAACCTAACTAATCCCATGATTGTTCGATAATTATGGATCGTAATTCGCATATATCACACGTAATTTCGCCGTTTTATCAACTGTTTTATTAAGACCCGTATTTTAGTTGATTTAATTAATGTTTTTTTTTAATCAAAATAAGGTTTTACAAATTAGGTTTGGATTGAGTTGGGTTGTTGTAGGGTCGTCAGGCGAAGTAGGGTTGTCGAAGAGGGCGGCGTCGGCGGTTCCTGCAAAATGAGCGTGGCGCGGGGAGAGGGTTGTGGAATCGTCGGCGCCAGGATGAGGGTGCGGAGGGATAGTCGGCGCACTGATGGGGGTATGGAGTGGTGGTCGTCGGCGCTGAGAGGGTGGTGGAGTGGTGGGGGAACGTTTATGGGGTTGTTAGGGGCTTGGTTTTGGGGAGTCATAGGTTTCCTTCTTTTTTTTCTTTTTTGGGATTTTCAATCCCCTTGTTTCTCTCTCTTGCTTGGTGAGGGTGATAAATGGTGAAATGGGAGGGGTATATTTGAAATATGGTGAAAAAAAGGGTGGGATTAAGTAAAATCTTGTGCGGGATTTAGCACGGCCCATTTTTTATTGAAAAGCATGTTATATATTGTTGTGAAATAAACATGTATTTAAACCTACATACACAATAGTAAACATGATAGAGTAGTTGGTAGACAGTAGACCATCCAATAGGGAGTAAGTAATCATCTCCATTTTTTTGTCCATTTCTCTCACGAACATTATTATATTGTATATTCCAATCTCATTTATTTATCTTTTATCCTTTAAATTTAGTGGCGTTGCAAATGGGGGTGCAAGGGTTCATGTGCACACCCTTTCCCAAAAATAATTACAATTTTGTTTAGTAAAAGAGCATATGAGTTAAATGGGTTTGGTGGTTCTTAAGATTATTTTCTAATTAGAGGTCATGAGTTCAATTCTTGTATTGAATAATTTGTATCCAATATCATTTTATCTAACTAAACAAGTTTTTTTCCGTAATACTCGATATTTTCATTGTTAGAAAATTTTACGCACCCCGAACATCCAATCCTAGAATTGCCTCTGCCTAATTCTACAACCATCTGTTCGGATCTAGATTTAATCCGATCCTTACTCCCCCAATAGGGGTTAATTGACTCACAAGAATACTCCATTCTATGGGATTGGGTGGACGGCCTTGATTTGATAACATTACTCACAATAATGACGAAATTAACGCTTCATCTTCATCATTACGGAGAATAAAAATTTCTCTTAATTTTCCCTTTAAAATGCATTTAACTCAATAAAAAAACGTTCTTTTAATAAACAATATATATCATCTTTCCCTTAAAATATAATCTTACAATTACTATATTCTAATCTTTTAATTAAATTTTAAATTATGACTTTTTCATTATAGTAAAATAAAATTGGTATTGAACTATAAATCATAAGTTGCTAAATTTGTCCTAATGCAATTATTATTATTTAAAAAATAACTTGACACATACTTATTATAAGGTTTGTGACAAAAAAAATGGAGAAAATTAAAAAAAGAAATCCGTAGTTTTATGTTAAAAAGAGTATTTTCACAAAAATACACATTTCATAATTTTACTTAATTTTCTTTGACTAATTTTCCATTTTAATTTTTTTTTCATATCAAAATATAATGGAGTGAAATATTAAATATTAATGAGATACCGATTTGAGTAATACTCTAAAAAATAAAAACCCTATATATAGCGCATGCATTGCACGGATCTATACAGTTATCAAACAATTTCAATGATCAAATTTCTTAGATATACAAAGTCCATGCATTTGTGATGAGCCATAATACTGCAGGAGAAATGACATTCATAATGACTTTTTTCAGCATGAAATCTGTGATCGAAAGATACAACAAAATGCACGACGAGGACGACCATCAGATGTCATCGGCTGCTGCTGAACTAAAGGTACGCAATCAAGCTAGTAATCGGATTTCTGTTTTGTTGAGCAACGGCTTAGTTTTTGCTGGCATTTTAAATTCATATACTCAGCACATTTTAGTACAAAAACACGCCCTTATCCCACAACTGGAGGAACCCCTTGAGGACACGGGACTCGGGAGTAATGTTGTCTTTGGTGTTGTTGATCCACCTTCAATATGCATTGCTGTTTTGTTTGGCAAAAGCTTGGTCCTTGACGGTTTTGGGTCAAGGGTTGTACAGTTACTCTGTCAGCACCCCGTATTTTTGCTCCAGTAGACATCAAGGAACTAGGCTTCGCTCACCTAGTCACCTCGTTAACCTACATTAGAAAAATGGCCCATAAATCTAGTAAGTAGAATGATACTGAAATGAACTGTGTACAATAAAAGACATTCAACTTTGTGTATTGTCGTGAAGAGGTTGATGACACCTTAGACGCGCTAGATAAACACTGTCAGGCCAAACACGGAATAAAAATCCTTTGTACTTGAGCGGAGGGGGCAGAGAGAGGAATAAAAACATAACAATGTGACAACTGACAAGTATAGGAAATGCAACTTGAGAGATAGTAGCGAGTACACACCACTGTCGTAGCAGTAGGCTGCATTCCTGCTTAGGGCTCCCCATGAACTCCGATAAAGAGGGAACAGGTTGTGAAAGGAGAGAATGAATTGCCGAAGACTGAGACTGGGGTAGAAAAGGGGAAATTGGCAAGAAAAGGAGACCAAATATGAAATGAAGAATGCAGAAGAACTCGCATCTATTCTGGAGAACTCATCCAAACATGCATCCGGGTTTCTCTGTTCTCTTCAAAAGCATGTACAGCAACCATTGAGACTCAACAATAAAAGAGATTGATTGGGTCTCCTTTACACATCTTTTCACAATAATAACAATATAAACCCAGTGGCTTAAGGTTCCTGCCTAAGGCAAGGGAGGGTTCAAATGTACGCAGCTGTTTCACCATGTTATGAACACATAGATGCTGTTCCAAGTGACCCGTAATGATAATGATTGATTGCATTGTCCAGTTGCTGCTCCATAATACAAGAAGCTCAACAAGTTTAATGTGCCACTTTGCTTTATTCCATCATGTTCCAAAGCCAAACATAGTGAGGCTACGACTCCTATGGAAACGGAGAAACATCTCTTCACAACTAATGCAGAAACTAATGAAACAAACTAGGTTTTTGTTTCGCACATCTTGATTCCTAAATCATCCCTTTCAGTGAACCTACCAATTGAAGAAGAAATGATAGGTGTTGGAGGTAGCAATACGCCTGTCATTTCCAGTCAAGGTAGCAATACGCCTATCATTTCCAGTCCACCACCAATCCCCTGCAGAAGAACAACAGCACCCGATGGTAGCTTAGTCGAAACCAGTTCACCAACCCCCTCCTCTGCAGAAAAACAAGAAGACAGGAGCTTTAATGTCCAGATAGCCTCAGGGAAAAGTCAAGATGATGACCCTTTTTCAGAAACTCTAAGAACTCTTAGCAGAAGAAACCTTTTTTCTGCGAATAAGAAAAAAACTGAAAACATCACTTCATCTCCAGATTGCGCCCTATTTCCCGGAAAACATTTCCATCAGGTTTTCTAAGTTATTAGCATAATAGCATGTCTACGGATCTCAATGCCCTACACAGCCTGCAGCAACAAAATGTCCAAAGATGGTGAGTTTATGGTCCTTTGAAACTGTCTTAAGGAGTATTTGGAACTAACCACAAGCAAAGGTGATACTTGAGCCCAACCATGACAGCATCCATTATCCGAGAAATCTCTTTTAAAAATCCAGCTAAAGAGAAGTAGCTAAGAATCAACAACCATGCAAGTCCAAACGCTAATTTCATATGTTTCATTTGCATCAGGACAACTGAAATTGAGAAGCAGCACCTCAAAGACCAGAAGACTTGCTAAGAATTCCATTAAAAATTAGTTCGTTTAGTTTATTTTAGGTGCTAGGTTGACTACGGGTTCAAAACTAAAAATCAGATGACTGACAGGAACGCAAATTGATTGCAACTTGCAAACAGCTAGACACTGTTCTTCAAGAAGAAAGTTCAAAATTTAGGCCTTCACAGCAAAGGTAAAGTAGATAAACAGCAAGCTGATAAAACAATTTTCTCTCTGAAGTGAGAAATGACACTCCACTCTTTTAAGGTATCTCCAAGTCAATATGCACTTAAGAGTCTCTAGATCAAACTTTCAATGCATGCTCTAGAACATAACAACTGGCCACTGTCCTCGTCCGGTGCCCAGAACTCCTAGTATATGATGCCCAATCCGTTTCTACTATCTTATTTTCGTTTTAGTATATCCCTGTCTTAAGGCTGTGGATATTTTTTCCCCTGATGCCATGCAGGCCTAAATTCTGCCTCAAGAGATAGACTTCTCGAATTCTTCCCGATGGAAAAAGAAGAGCAGGCATCAGGATGCAAATAAACACCCAGGTACCCTAGAATTGAAGAAAAGCATTTTTCATATAACTGACTAGTGATAAGTTGATAACTGATAACTAGTTGCTGATGCTGACAAAAGGAACTTCTGAGTTGGGAAGGGGGATTGGTCACGCATATTAAAGACATTATGATGAGTAGCTTAAATAAGAGTTAAGAGGATCCCAAACTTACCTCAGGTATCAGTGGTCCGATAATATACTATCCACATCAACTTGCCACCTTAAACTGTAGCACCTAAAAACAACATAGATAAAAATGGGTAATGAATTCTAATAATAGCGTATGTAACTTCTTGAGCTTTAAGATATACATATGTGTGTCAATACAACACTTCACTTTGGTTGCATATCGACATGACACTTTCTCTGACATAACACGATAATTCTACAGTTCATTTCAAGTAATCATGAGTTTTTAGAAATAACCGTGTATGACATGAACCAGTGTCTGACATTTGTAGACAAGCCTGAGAAACATGTATTATGTATATATCCTACTTGCATTTCTCAGGTTGTGATACAAGGCTATTAAATAATATTCACAGTTAAAATTCACAAACGAAACATAAGATGCTCATGAAACCAGATCTAAAATTCACAAACGAAACATAAGATGCTCATGAAACCAGATCGAAAAAAGAAAAAAAAAAAAAACAGGGAACTTGAGGCTGTCATACACTCATTACTCATACATGTCTAGATTTAAAGTTACGTTGATAAGGACTTAGGAGACCGAAATACAGAAGATATGAAAACATTTGAGCTGATGCCATACCTGTATTAACTGATTTCCTTTGTAACATGACAAATTAACAAAATGTAAATATAGCATAAACATGATCATAGTAGCAACTTCAAAAAGAACTCAACAACCATCCTCTCAAGTCTCGTCAGCTCCTTGCAGATCGGAAAATAAGCTGCAAGCAGACAAACCCCAACCTGTCACGGCTGTACAGCTATGAGGCTCTCACATCTCTCCAGAACAATTATTTCATTTACCTAGAGTTTGAGCCCAATTGCTCCCCCAACCATGAACCATTGTTAACTTCCTACACTATTAATCATTCAGGCCAAATTGACAATCCCCAATTGACGGAACTCAACTTAATGTGGACAACCATGAAGTTAACTATTTGTCCATACTCCATCTTTCCTGCAGGTCCTTCTAAGATTCCCCTCAAATATGCTCTCTAACAGCATCCAATATATCACAAATCGCCCAAATCCAATAAAAATACAGGAAAAAAAAAAAAAAAATCCATTGTGTATGAAATACTTGAAACCATACATAGGACTATAGGAGTATGGAACTACTCAAACCATTGTGTAAGATTCTCGCCTGCAAGTGTTATACATAAGGTGATGCATATGGCCATAAAAGAGAGTTAAGCAATTATGCTAAGGATAACTGGCTGTACAAAAGCTTCAAAAGACTAAATTCGAGCATTTTTAGGAGAATAACATCAAAGTCAAGATGATTCCTTTTGTTCCATGTAACTCACCAAATAGCCAAAAAAATAATCCATCTCACAAACTTTTGAAATACAACCCTTACAAAAAAAAAAAAGAGGAACATGTTTTCCCTTATATGGTGAACCTAGTAGAAGCAAAGTGCAAAAGGATAAATGTTGAGAAGAAAGACCAACGGGTACGAGAGATAAAAGAAAATCAATCGATTCTTCATACTAACGACACAAGAAACTAACTAGAAGAAAAAAAAAAAAGCTTTACGAGGAGCCTTGCACAATATTTCATCACCAAGTCAAGACTCAAGAGAGATAGTTGTTAGAGAAGTCAGCATAAATTTTTAATATGGGACCGCTTCTTATCATGCATATAAATTTCATTCCCATCTTCCTGAACAATTATATCAATAGCAAGTCTAAAAGCCTTCAAATCGAGGGTTCCTCCGATCATTTGGGAGACCAGAAAACGAAGAATGCGAGTTGCCATCTCATACAACAACTTTCTAAATAGTGGATCCTTGAGAAAAGCAACTAAGGAATGGACAAGAAAATCGGCTTTAAAGATAGATCAAGACACCATAAGTCATCCATTGTAAGGCTGTTAGTTCAATCATCGCATTGAAACCAATGTCTCAGACTCCCATAGATGAATGCTAGACTCACAACCAGACCTTGGTCAATACTTCACATTTAAACCCGTCCATGACTACAGAAGACTCAAATTACCAATCAAAGACTTCAAACGAGCTACGTTATGAGTACTATTCACCTACTTGCTCCGCCAGCAGAACTTCAGACGTCATTCTTGAGAAATTTTGACAAACTCCTGTAGCACCTCAACTTCATTAATGAACCTACAACGCTACTTAACTTTGCGAACTTCACTCGCACTCTAAAGCCACCATTGTGAATTAACGTAATCTACTCATAGTTTTCTTTCACCTCACCAACAAACCAATACAGCTTACAAAAATCTCTTTTCAAAAACCACTAATTTAAGTATGTCCCATACAACATCCTAAGAATGACATCACTATCACCATGGATCTTTAATGATGAGGAATCATCCACATGGTTGAAAGCAAATGCTTCTTGGATTATGGTGATCATGGAAGCCTATCTAACATCTACCAAATTATCCTTTTTTCCTAAACATCTTCTAATTCCAACCGACGAACTCTTGTAGAGGACTATGTGAGCCCTTAATCAAATCACATAGTTTTACATTTTGCGAATCACTTCATCTCTAATTTCCTCAAGGTGATTTCCAAAGCTTATGGGGTTAAAGACATTCAGTCAGCCAAGCTATCATTAGGTTGGAGGGAGAATGAACCTATATACTAATAGGATTATAAGAATTATTTCATCTGACATGAGGGTAAGGAACCTTATTAGTCCCCATCCAATCAAGAACCGGAACACGTAATTTTAAGACATATGGAGATGAGAGGGGCACTAGTGATCTTTACTGGACAGCTTGTGGTAAAGATATCAATGTTGTGTGCATCATAATCTTACCTAGACAAACTTATGTGAGGTTTGCTTAGGTCTAAGGTTCAAAGAATGTGAGCATATCCCCATGCTCTAAGTGAGGAGCCGAAATCTTCCACGTCCAAAAATGTACCATCGTGAGTAGGTAAAATCGAATAAAGTTTTGGTGTCATTTGAAGGTTCACTATGCTTATCTAATCTTGGTTCTTGCATATTCAATCAATTGCACCACCGGTTCTCTGTAAGTACATTGTCTCATGATGTAGCTAAGCCATTAATAGACTCCAATACTTGCTTCACTCAAACACATGGGAGGAACGATTTCTCCTAGTCTTTGGAACTAATTATTCCGAAGATTATAATCTTTGGAACGGTTTCTCCTAGTCCCTTCCCATGGAAGAAGAAAACAAAAAAAAGTGGAGACATAAGGATCCATAATAGGCACCTAAGATAAAAAGATAGATATACGTAAAACGATTTAAACAGAGAATCCTTCGAGATGATTTAGTCAATTCCAACAAAAAACAAAGATCGTGAGACCCGCGGCAACTAAATCCTCTAAAACAACAAATTTACGCACTTCGTATCATATACCAGGAGACTTGTGTACTAATTACAGTCTTATTAGAGTTTGTTGCAACACAATCAATAACATCAAGTACCTACCGAATAATTAAATATCACAGGCCTTCAATGTAAAATGAAACATATAAATAAATGATAGACACTTCAATATAGGAATTCATCCTTCAGGATCAAGTCAGGCAACAGACCATGAGAATACTCTATAATTGAATATAACAAATATTATTCAACTTGGAATGCTACCAACAATATATCCTCAGCTTTTTGTGAGTAATACATTATAGTAGTGAAAGATGAGACAGAGAATTTTTTTCATAGACCACAGATAGGAGAGAAAAGCTAATTAACTAAACCGGAAAAATAACCTTACTTTGATAGATGATGAGTTCAGGATATGTTTAAGTCATGTTCTTTCTCCACCGAAGAGCCAGGTTTTTTCTTTTCCCTGCAGTTAAGAAATGTATAAGCCATAAGTTGACTGTAATTTTCCTGTCTTAATCATCAAGTTTTCCAAAGCATTCGATAAAAAAAAGTAACAGTAAGAAATGCATGTGTGAATGCTTTGGAAAACTTGAATGTAATCCCGGGAATCAACCATGAAGGACTCCTAGAAGAAGGCACTAAATTTAACTTTTTCAAAGTGAATTTTATACATAGTGATTGACATTAACCAATTTCTCATTCTGAGTTTCTTACGGTGCCGTTTCAGTTCTGGCAAAGGGAAGCAGCAAACTTGAGGCAACAATTGCAGCATTTACAAGAAAGTCATAGGTAAAGTGTACTACTTGTAAGTTTTAACTACCCAAAAGACATGGCAGTGGAAATATCGTAAAAGCTCTTAATTAGTTGAAAAGGTACTGCACTCAAGTGAAGGACAAAAAAAATACTTGGGCACTGATATTACACTTAAATATTTCAATGCTCTCAGCAACAGCAGAATAACACTGCTGCTATGCCTGAAACTTCAAATTTTGATGGTTGCAGGAGACTTATGGGAGAAGAACTTTCAGATTTGACCCTCAAACAGTTGCAGAGTCTAGGCGATCAATTGGAGATAAGCTTGAAAAATGCACGGATGAGAAAGGTTGAAGGCAGTTTCAACTTTCACTACGACCTTTTACCCCTAATTCAACATCCAGACACTAACTGACAGCATACTGATTGACTACTTTGCTGCTGTTTGCAGGAGCAACTCCTATCAGATGAGATAATCGAGCTTAATCGACAGGTATCCTCAATGACAGGTATCTATTCATTCACCTTGAGAAAGTTAGGACAGGAATTTAACAAGTATTGACCATGATGTAGGCAGCCCTCGTTCACCAGGACAACTTTGAACTCTATAAAAAAGTTGACATCATGCAACAGGAAAATTCAGAGCTACATAAGAAGGTAAGGAACCACAGCCATGTGATGTTATATCCGCTATTGGATTAGAGAAGTAAATATTAGTTTTGAAAGTAAACATTCACCAGTGTAATCCTCTTTAGCAATGTGTATGAGAATGGTGATATATATGTCATGAATCACAGGTGAATGGTCGAGAACATGTAAATCAAATAGAGTATCATACATACGTTTCACATAATGTCAAAAATGGTCATCCGATGCATGGACCGATTGATCTACAGCTAAGACCACCAGAACAGCAAGGCAGGGAAAAACCCACAAAACCTGCAAAGCTAAGGTATTCAATATTGCTAATACTTTAGTTTGATTAACTGAACCAGAGAAATATAATAAAGTACGTCTACCTAATCAGCTAATCTATATCCTGTTTGTAGCTTGCAACTGCATTAGCACATTCAGGATTTACAAGCTCTATACTAGCTTCTTGGTCTGGAATTTCAGAAGACATATCTAGTTAAATCCGAGCAGTATACTTTCCAGAAAGAGACGCAAGATTCAGTAAGACATACAGATTTCGTATGATATGATACATATAGCTAGCTAATTTATCGTTGCTGCACCCGCCTCCAAAATTTATGCTATAACTCCAACGGTATTTGCTGTAAATAAGAGTGTGTATGCTGTGTTTACTGACTTACTACGCTTTGTACTTGTAGAGCCATTGCTTTTACGTCAATGGCCAGCGAACATTATTGTACTGAACCTGCACTTTGGACCAGGGATAGCTTTGAAAATCTCTCATGAACTTATCACGAAAGAGTTCACCGGATACTTAAAAGTAAAATGCTTTGCCATTGGTAGCCATTGGTAGGGTAAGGGGGTCGTATGTAGGCAATCTTTCACTAGTGGTGAAGAAAATGTAAGTTATTTACAGTGGCGGACCCAGGAATTTACTGTTAGGGGGGCACTAAAATTTTTTTGACGCGAATATTTACGTGCGTTTAAGACAACATTTTTATATTTTGAAGTTTTTTTCCTAAATTAGTTATTATATACAAGTAAAACAATGAAAAAAATAAATGGTTCTATAGATATCGTTTTTTAAAAGGTAATGTTTTCTCTAAAATACTTCAAATTCTAAATATATGTAAAAATAATACTCGTTTTTTATAGAATATAATACACTTTAGTACTTAATTTAACAAAAAAAAAATGCAAGTGGTTCAATGGTTTTGAATTTTGTAAATCATCTAAAAGTCACGGGTTCGAATCATGTATCATATTTCTGAAACTTCATGAGGGCACCTGCCTACCCGGGCCCCCCTTGGATCTGCCCCTGGTTATTTATCGATGACCCATCAAAGATTAATAGGAATCCGATAATGTTTAGCACTTGCTCGCCCTCTAGCATCCAATAATGTTAACGGACACAAGACCAAACACGCAAACCGATGTATATTCATCTCTTAATTAAAAATCAAAGCATTTTCCATCCCCCTTACTACTAAGAGAATAAAAATTCTCTTAGTTTTCCCTCCAAAAGGCATCTAGCTAAATAAGGCAATAAGTAAAACTTTATTTCATTACATTATTATATTTTCAATGAATATATTCTTATAATTAAACTCTAATCATTTAATTAAATTCATAATTATGATTTTTTCATTAAAATAAATTAAAATTGGTTTTAAACTATAAACTATAAGTTGCTAATTTTTTGAATAAAGCAATAATATATTACCGTAGATGTTGCTAAATTTTTTAATAATGCAATAATATTACTGTAGATGTTGCTAATTTTTTTAATAATGTTATAATATATTAGTGTAGATAATAATTTGACACATATTTAGTATTTATTATTAGTTTCGTGACAAAAAAAAATTCATTTAAAAAAAAATCACACCTTAACTTAATTCTCCTTAATTAGTTTTCCATTTCAAATTTTTTGTTTTATATCAAAATACAAAAGAGAGAAATATTAAATATTTATGGTGTGCAAATTTAATACACTAAAAAAATAAAAACTCTATATACCGCGCAATGGCGCGGGATCTGTACTAGTTAGGAAGGAAGCCGATAAAATGGAATACAAGGAGTATGATCATCATTTGACACGGCGAAAACTTTGTAAGACAGAGTAATATTACCTCTGTCTTAATTATTTGTTTACCTTTTTTTATCTCTTAATTCCCTTCAATTCAAAGGGTAGAGTAGGAGTTCTTAAATCCTTTCAAAATCGAAGGGGGACGATAAAAAAAAATGGAGGGAGTATAAGACAACGAAGTTCAAAACCGTATACGGTGATTCGTGATCAATAACATAATGTAATATGAAACCGAACAAATGTCCTATGATTGCAGCTATTCTATATCAATGGAGTTACCATATAGTCACTGAAAATTACAGTACAAAAACAAAGAGAAATCGTCAACTTACTTACAATAATGATTAAACAGACACAAGGGAATTTGGGTAGATGCGTTGGTCATGGAATATGGTAGAAATTTGGCTGGATATGGTAAACGGAGATTTGTTCTTGAGTTAAAAAGGTAAATAATGATTTCCGTCCTACTTGCACTTTGCCATCACTTGATAAGAACAGCATTATTATCATTATATATATAAAAGAGAAATGATAAAAAGCTGAGGTAGCACAATCTCCTTTGAGAATTAAGGTAATGCAGCCCTCACATTCAACCTCACAAAATCAATTTTGTTTGAGCCATTCACAGTTTTGCAGTATGGCCACATCAGCAAAAAAAAAAAAAAAAAAAAA
>VHZZ01019870.1:0-15808 GCA_009801015.1 Silene noctiflora | reverse complement strand
TCCCACATGTTAACCCAAACTCCCCCTTAAAACCTAAGCATGAAATACTCACACATAATTGCTACAAATGACGCAATTAGCATAACAATAACCATGTTAAACATAAGAAAAAACAAGATTGAACAAACAAGATGAGAGGAATAAAATAACAAGTAATTAAATAGGTAAAAATTGAATCTTTACCAACAATGAAGACTTGAATGGAAAAGATAAGAACTTGGATAGAACACAAATATGGAACCTTGAATTTTCATTACAAAACCCATGAATAAAGTAGAAATTGTTGTGGAAAGATTTAAGTAGAAATATAACCAATTTAGTTTAATTAAATTACTAATTATTTCTAATCATAAAATAAAACCACAACCCAACCGGTTTACATTGCCACTTATACCATCCCATAAACACCGACTCAGCATACTTCCTTGACAAGAAAACTTCCTTAAAACCGTTCCACCACATCACGACGCAACATACCACAAAAAAAACAGATAATAACCATACGAATATCATCCATACCAGACTACCGTACACAACATATGACGCGAAACACTCAGATAACGACTTTATAACCACACCATACCACTATTCGTGAGGCCAGAACCCCACACAAATACTCACACACATCATGGACCCATAGTCGAACCTAACCAAACACTCCTGATCATGTAAGTTACCACCTGAGAAAGGTCACCTCTCGCCCGAGCTTTTCTCGAATGCCCCTCACATCACATTCTCTAATTCGTATAACTATCACCACCTGATAATTGCAACCATACCATTAATACCCATCTACTAGCAGATGCCCTCTATATCCACATCTCATATTCCATTGCAACCATATACACCATTCCGACCTTCACAAAATCAACCGCTCTATATAACGTCATCCTTAACTACTAGTGATAACATCACAACACCACCATCCTTCGTATAACAAATCTCTTACACTCACCTATAAACATAACAATTCATTTCTATTTCGATTAACATCCCAATAATAACAAAAAAAATTTCCACAAGTTCACCTCAGCATTCACCCCAATTCTGACCTTGATTGTATCGTCACCCTAACTCACACCAAAATCTCATATCGTGCAAATACTTTACCAACCCTTTTACTTTCCTTAATTCCTCAAAACCCATGGCTAACATGTTGTCCTGAAACTCCTATGTAACCATCAACTCACACCCTATCATGATGCTATCATCCATCCCCGTGATTTCTTACTTCCATGCTCCTTAGCTCAGGTCAACGCTTCCTCAACCTACTTCCGCCCGCTCTCCCTCTTTTACCCAGTAACACCAATTAACAAATCAATTCTTTTCTTCTTCGACCTAAACCTTTAGTAATCCGTTTACCTTCTCGCTGTCCCACAACTCAAATTCCTGTAATTCACATCAGTACCTTCTCACTTTTTCTTATCACTGATCCCCTCTCAGCATGCTACCCACTCACACCTGCCACCATTAAATCCATACAACTAACGATTACTCTCCTATTAGTTACATCTTCCCTTCGTATCTCTAGAAACAAAAACTCACCTCATACCATTAATTGCCCAAAGCATTACACACCAGGCTCACCTCCTCAGAATCCAAATTCCCCTCTCGGCCACTATCCACACATCGCGGCATAACCCGATCTCACTACACAACATTCGTTTTCATCCCTCTATAACGATTTTCCATCACATGTATCGTTACCCAACACCATCCTAACCATCTCTCTCCATGAATCCTCACACATCCCAAGCTACCACCATTCACGTTTCTCACACTTACATCGCCCCTTGCCCATATACACTAGACCTAGTTTCACCACTTATGACTGACTATACATGAATATACAACCAAATCTCACTTCTTACAACTCCTAAATACTCCATCCCCCCTCACTCGTCACAATCCTCCACACAGTTACCATCCTTTCTTCACCACAACTGTCAAAACTCCTCAAACACCCCACTTCTCACCTTCGTCATTACCATCCTGTCACACCAACATGCAACCCGTTCCACAACCAAACCTACCTTTAATCATCACTCTGACAACAACTCCGAACCCATTCTTCAAACCTCAACTTCATCCCCCTCAACCAAATATCACTTACCTTACCCTTCTCAAACTAGTGCTTATATCACTCACCACATCTCACAAAACATATCTCACTATTCAGAAGCGTAAACGACCAGCACAGTGCCACTCGATCGAGTAACCATATCCACTAGATCGAGTAGAGGCCACTCGATCGAGCTCCTCCCTTACTCGATCGAGTGCCTCAACCCCAGATTCTGACAGAAGCACTCACAAACATAATCGATCGAGTCCTAGACATATTCGATCGAGTAGCTCCCACTCGATCGAGTACCCCACCAATTCGATCGAGTTCCCAAAAACAGCATTCTGCCCAACAACATTACATATCCCACTCGACCGAGCTTAGCCCACTCGATCGAGTCCACATGYCGACTCATAAACTACCCGCAATTTAAACTACTTATGCAACATTAAACATGAACGCTTTCGTATAACATGTACATCAACTTCCCAATATCCCTTCCACATAATGTAAACCACATATTCAACCACAACATATTTCATTCACATCACAAAACATCACATWCATACACATTCCGTCCTCCCTTTTCCCAYAACATGCAGCATCATATACTTCCAACATCATTATAACATAGCATCTAACATATATTTTATAAGTACAGAATTCACGGCACCTCATTCACGTGTTAATGTAAAGCCATTTATAAACTACATATCATAMATCATACCATCCACCACTCATAGCACATATACTTATTCCTCTTTTCATCATTTCATTCGTCTCGTCAAACACTTTCCAATACTATTAAACATGCATCCAACATACATATTACATCACTAGTAACAACATAGTTTCCGTCACATAGATACAAATATCACAACGCCTATCACATGTTCTTAGCGTAAGCTGACAGCACAATTCACTTTATCATAATAACTCGCAAACTACCCGCATGCTTTAACCAAACTACCGTCGCATCATCTCCAAACATAAACGCATATATATACACAACAACTGCACAATAATCTCCTCCACATGTTATAAATCACATAGACCCAGACACAAGTATATCTCATCACCACAAACAACATCATATACATACATACTCCATTCTCCATCCCTCCACAACGCATATCATCGTATACTCCCAACATTATCACATTATACCATACACATGCATACATCATCACTAACTAACACATAGCGACCCCATGACACCCTATTGTGACCGGTTCGAAGCTATGGGGCAAAATTGCGGCTTTAGGACGTCTCCCGAGCCTTTGCATGAGCCCCTACAACTTCTACCCCGGGTTCATTTTATTACTCTCTCTAAGTTCATTGGGTTCATTTGTTTTAGGTTCCAAGATTGTCGCTCTGATACCACTTTGTAACACCCCCATACTCCAAAGTGCCTTACCAAGGCCACCTTAGGCATAGGGATGCTACCATCTCGGTTTCCCGAGGCAATGATAATCACAAGACAATGAAGAAACAACTTTAAATAATAATTTAAGTGATTACAACGTTACCAAAACTGTCTAACCAAATACAAAGCTAAAATCAAAGTCTCATAACTAAACTATCCAAAAGACACAGACTCAGTGGAAGCCTCTACTCGTGATGATCGCCCAACCATCCCATGCGCATATAGCTAAACCTGTTCAACATCTGCTCACCATCCCCGAATGGATCATCACAGTTTTCAAAACACGAATCGAGGTCAGTTACTGTCAACACAACAACATAAAAACAACGATACATTCACCATTGCCATCCACACCTCCATCACCACTCTACATCATATCACTGACTACACACCCAAGGTGTGTAGCCCTGTTGTTTTACCAACCCATTTCAACTCGGGTTTTGTCAAACCCGAGACACCTTTTCCAACAACGATTTAAGCCATAACCCATTGGCCTAAGCACAAGAAAATAAACCTTCAGAATGATAGTCCACTATTCAAACCATTTATTACCAAGCTCTACATCCCAAAGAATCACAACCTCCTACACCAACCCTAGACGCGGGATTTAACGGTACCTTACAGGCTAAAACGGGATACAGTATGATGTCTTAGGTGAAAAATTCGAGTGTGTACACACAAATCAAAAAAACTATTTTATGCACCTTCATCGAATTACGTCGGATTTGATTTCGCTCCACGCGAATACGTAGGCAGTCCTTCAAAATGAGGGATTCAATCCACTCAACATCTAAGTTATCTTTTCGGTTTCTTACGAGTCTACACTAAAGTCCAAATGAAGCCACCTTTGTTGAGTCAGTCTTAGTACTCGGTTTAGGCTAGGATCAAGATGTAGATTCGCAATGAGTAGTTGTCAAGTCTCGTAATGAGTTATGTCTGATGATGTTGGCAAAAAGGCTTGGTCACTCATGCAGAATGTTGGGTCCATTTGCTAAATGGAGGAGGATTTATGTCGGGAACCCAAAAAAAAAAAGAAAACCTGCTGAAAAGAAAGAAGGCGGAGGCAAAAATGAAATGAAAACCCGCTGAAAAGAAAGAAGGCGGAGGCAAAAAAAATGAAATGAAAGCCCACTAAAAATAAAGAAGGCGGAGGCAAAAATGATATGAAACCCCGCTGAAAAGAAAGAAGGCAGAGGTGAAAGATGATGATGGTTCCCGATAGCAATGATGAATATGTAGATTCAATTCCCAAGTGGGACGATGAATTATGGTGTAGTTTGAGGTTGGTTCATAGTAGCAGAATGCTCAGTGCCAGTTGTAGAGCTTCAAATTTTGGGTCAGTGTCTTCTTAGGCCTGTGCCAACAGTTAAGGAGCCAACCATTCAGAAGTGATGGTTGAAGAGTTTTATCCCAGAAGAGTTAACCATTCAGAAGCAATGGTTTGAGAGGTTCATCAAGTAGTATTTCTAGAGGTTCACCCCCGAGAAGTTGACCATTCATAAGCGATGGTTGAAGAGTTCTAACCCCCAGCGAGTCAATGTTTGAATTATGTTTGCTTGTTTTACGCGCCAGAATGGCTAATCTACATTTCTATCCCGAGCGAGTCGATGTTCGAATTAAAACCCGTACACACTTACGGATTTTATTTTTTTTGTTTGAAGGTAGCGGGCTATGCCCGACCCTTGTTTAATTAAAGGTCAGTTACTCGAATCGGAAACTCGAAACATGTCTTCCTATGCATAAAATTTCTAAAATTTTAGTAAAATTTCAAAAATTCAAAAAAAAAAATTGAAAATTTTGATTCAAGGAGAAGCCCATCCCTTTTAAGTGATCAAGTCGATGACCCAGTTTCAAGCAATGTACAAAATTCGGGTCGATGACCCATTTCAACAATTTCGATTCCGGGCGAAGCCATTTTCCCAAATGAAATGTGAACATATGCGAAGCCCACCTTTTTTTCTTCAGTAGCCAGGTCAGATACCTATTCAGAGTTTTTAGAGACATGCAAAAGTCGGGACGATGACCCACTTCAAATGTTTCAAGCTTGGGCCTTGGCCCATTTCAACAATTTCTAAATGATGTTATGTGAATTACATGTTATGTTTTGTGTTCAAGTTTAAGCAGGATACGCTTCGACTGGGGGCTCTGTCGCCTTTGGCTCCAGACACCACTATGACAATGAACGGAGAAGTCTCCAACAAAGATGTAATGTTGCTCAAAAATTGGGCACCAATGATGAAGAATCGCAGCTCAAGTAGGCTATGTTTATGGAAATTGTTAACTTAAGTAAGAGTGTAACACCCCTACTTACTAAGGAGCCTTAACTAGGCCCTCCCTGATAACCAACAGCGCTACCATCTCGGTTGCCCGAGGTAAGTATATCAAATCGACCATCCAAGAAAAGTTATTTATTAAATTACAAGATTATAGTGGAAACTGAACAACCACTCAACTATACATACTAAGAGATAATTAAAACTGACGACTCTACTACCAACTACAGGCGTCATTATGCCAGACGATCTCCCAACCCACGGCATACATCAAGCAGCATTGCATCCATATATCCAACTAAACCTGTAAGTCACCCTGCTCACCATCCCCGAATGGATCATCACATATTTGAAAACATAAAATGGGGTCTGTCAACTGTATAACAACACAACATAATAATAAAGCATGAACATCCACAGAACTGTAACCATCATCTCCAAACTCTAAAGTAACCAGTAACCGACTACACACCGAGGTGTGTAGCCCTACCAGATTACCCATCGCAACAGGTAATCCAGACCACCAGTGGGGACCGCAGCCTTACCACCAAAATTCCCGTTCATCGCAACGAGCGAACCCAAGTCCATTAATGTGCACATCCCCCTTGCGTCGAGAAACACAAGAGGCGAACAATGGGGGTGAGACCATCTCTCGAAATGGCTCACAAAACAACATAGTATCACCATCATAATTCAATCACATAATAACCATAACGACCGTCACATTTAATCATACTGACATACAATCAAATGAGTAAGGAAACCCTACCTGAACAGAAATCCAAGAAGCACCAATCAATACATACACGATCACGGGACATCGCTATCGACACCTACAACGATGGTACAACCAGATTACACACAACTATAATCCTAACCCAAAACCTACAGATGGTGAAGATGACTTACCTTATATGACAGACGGATAACTAGGCCGGGACCGACGCGCACATCTACACCCATGGTGGTCTCCTAGGTGGAGGCTTAAACAAGATAGGGAAGGAGGAGGTAGAGGGAGAAATGTTCTGATTTTAGGTTTTGAGAAAAGAAATGAAATGAAATGATTTCGGGTTAAGACTTCCGTGTAACATTATATTACGTTGTCACTCGCGCACTCGGTCGAGTACCAACATACTTATGGTCAGTGTCCCACACTCAACCGAGTGTCCCGTGCTTGGTCGAGTTCATGCGTCTTCATCAACGAGTCTAACATGGTCAAAGGTACTTATGGTTAGTCAACGGATCCCCTAATAGGACAGGTATTACAAAGTGACAGTATCGGAGAAGTATCTTCAATGTGTAACGGCAACCTCTCTTTGGAAAGCTCCATTTTGGGCCCAAACTGCAGAATGCCAAGGCCAATGTTTGTCGAACTACGATGCGAGTTTGATTCCGTCATAAACGGATACGTAGGCGCCTGAGGATAATGTTCAACCCACCCTCCGATGAAAATGGATAGAGGCATCCAGAACCATGTTCAGGTATGATCTCTTCTTATGGTTGGAGAGCTTACATACGCAAGTCTAATGGACTATAAACGACCAACGGAATCCTCAAGTCATTGGACCCGGGGTATACTTTGACTTTCGCCTGTTCAAGGCTCAGTCAAACTGGGGGCTCTGTAGATACTTGTATCTGTCGATATTGGCATTTATAGAAATCCCGTCAAACATCTGATGATGATAGGACAACATGTATGATTTAAGTTGACCATGTCGTTATTTGAGTTCGTTTTATGATGTAGAATGGACGTCGTCGATGAAGCGTTTTATTAATTATATTTTATAGATGTTTTAAATTCATTTTATTTATTTAATTAAAATTTATTTTATTGAAAATAAAATATTTAGTTGATTTAAAAAATCACTTTGCAATATGTTATTCGATTTGAAAATGTGTTATTTATTTGAAAAATCGAATTTCGAAAGTTTAAAACGAGTTGAAAACTCGATTAATCATGCGATTTGGGCTCGTTTTTAGCTCGATTCTTAACCCGTTTTCTTTGCGAATTGGCACGAATCTCGAGTAGGCTAACCCATCTACCCATCCAACCTCTCAAACCAGGTTCGATTCCCCATAACCCAACACAATTCCAAGCCCAAACACATCGACACCAAAATGGCCCTTCAATCCGTGTTCATTCACCCCTCAAACCCGACACATATATGCACCCAAACCCGACTTTATTCGACCCAATATCTTCACATAACCTATATCATACCATGATAACCCTACCCCCATGCACCAAAATCACTTGAACCATGATCCAAATCCCTTCTCTCCTCGTCCAAATCCGAGCCCAAACTCACATTCACACACTCTGTTTTTTCGAGCACAAAACAGCCCCTTTTCAGGCTTTTTTTCTCCTTCCCCAAGACACAACTCGTGACTTCCTTAAGACTCAAGCAATCCCCCAACAAACCCTAACAAATCCTATCTAATTCCCCTTGAAAACCGCAACCAAACTTCCACACAAACACAACCAGTCCAACACAAACACCTCGTCACAAACCCTACTTCAAACCTAATTCTATCCCTATAAATACCCATATACCTCCATCATTAACACCCCTTAGAAATCCTTACCCCTAACCCATAACCTACGTACTCATAAAACTCCCAAAAACCCTAGGGTTTAGTCGTGACAGACGCTCGAAAACAGAGGCATCAATTCTCTGTTTTCGTGTTTCTGCCTCTTCTTCCACCTCATTTTTCATCCTCAAATCATCTATAATCCTCTGATCTATTTATATATATTCATAAAATTCAATCTTTCTAGTTTCTAAAATATCTTTTCAATCTCGTTTTCGTTGAAAAACGAAGTCGTGGTGAGCGTTTGAAGATCGATGCTCAAGTAAGTTTTTGAACGTGTTATTCGTGTTTTCAAATTGCAATTTCAATTGTTTTCGTCAACGACAGCCCCTCGGGATAAAATATTACTATCGATTACGATCCAAAGATATCGATCAATGATACATCTAAGTTGAGGGTCCCGAAAAAATACCTTCCTTCTTCCCTTTTATTTTCGTTTTATTTTAATTATACAATTTGTTCAATTATATATTATTTTTTGTCTAATTATCATATAACTTTAATTATTAAATCGAAACTTACTGTAATTACGAGTATGAGTTAAAGTACCATTATGAACACCCGCGTTGACTTGAGTAGGGAAAGAAAGCCGCTAGATTGGTCGGTCCTTTCCCTTTTCATTTACATATCCTCGTGTTCGTAATAGGGAACTTGATGTCTCCAATTTATGTATGATTTAAACCCCTATTTTAGCTCGATTTATTTGATTATTGCACTTTTATCAGTGTATTTGTGAGCTAGTTCCGCGTTCTAGGTGTTTTGCTTGTGTTTATTGCATTTTGTAGGAAATGAAGCATTCGGTAGCTTTTTCCCATCAAATTAGCAAACGCCGAGGTTCACGAAGCTAAGTTGAAACAAGACTTGACCATGAAAGAGCATTTTGAGAAGAACATTTTAGGTTGATGTCCAAGTGAAAAATTGAGGCCCAAATGAAAGCATGGTTGGTGAACAAGTAAGAAGATGAAGCCCAAAAGAAGACTAAGACCCAAGCTTAGAATTCCCCAAAGTGCAATTACCCGGAGAGTTAAGACGGAATTCTTGGATTCCGTAGGGAATTTAATGAAGGCTTTAAGAGAAAATCGGATTCCCCTCTCCGATCGGGGACACCCAACCCCGATCGGGGTTGCTCCAATTTATGATGTTTACGTTTCACTTCGGATCCCTATATAAACGGGGTTGAATCCGCCATTTAGAATAAATCTTTTTAAACCTTCATACACCTTTCATATACATTTTTCTCTTACATTTCTTATGTTTAAGCACATAAATTTCAGTGTACATTTTGTTGTAATTTCCTTTAAGCATTTCAAGATATAATACGAGTTTCATTTCGAATTATTTGGGTTTTTTGTTCTTCTATTTCGAGTTCCAATTCCTTTGCAACAGTAATCTTATTTCTAGTTTTAGTTTGTTATTTTTCTTTGTCATTTCCATTATTAGTTAGTTCGTTATTTCATCATTTCCTAATTCGTTATTATCATCCATTTCATTATTTCATTATTATCATTATCGTCATTAGCATTTTCACATGTATATTAGTTTAGTACATTTTGTTTTTAAGTTTTAAACCATTATAGTTATTGCCTAGTAATTGCATATTTATATTTAATCTTAGTCATTTTGTTAATTACATTCATAGTTTAATCTCTAGTAATTTTATTTAACATCTCCCTTATTCTTAAATATTCATTTAGTTATAATTTCATTTTCATCATGTCTTTTACATCATATGTCATTAGTTTAGTTTTCATTATGTGTAAGGAGTCCATTAGTCTAGGGATTAGGGGAGCCATGCATTTTTAGTAATTATAATTGTTAAAGTAGAATGCCATAATATTGAATATTTGTTTCTATCACATGCTTGTATTACTTTTATTAGTCTTTGATTATTGATCACAATCTTTGATTAAATTTGTTAATTCATTTCGAAAAGTCGAGAGGCATGAAATTGGATTAAACTAAGCATGTTTTAGTAGACCGATCCAGCAATAGCGAGAGCACGTTAGAACCCGTTCTGTGGTTGACAATAAGGCCGAGAGGTGGTTGTCATTAGATCTAAAAAATTATCATTTTTTTACGCATTCTTAGTTTGGCATGAATCCTTATTAATTTGCATGTGTGACCCGATTCCCTTAGGCTCTTTTATTATTATTGTTATTTCATCATTTTTATTATTGTTCCAATCACTAAATCACAAACCAAAAAGATAAATCAACCTAGATATACTTCTATTCATAGCATTTCATTAAGCAAATCTCGTCTCCTTGTGTTTGACCCCTACTTTAATACATTCATTTGTTAGCCAAGTCTAGGATATTTTTGTTAGGTGTGTGATAGCCTATCAACAATTTATTAATGAATTTAATTCGAGTTTCAAATCGATGAAATCGATTTCTAATTTTCCTTCTTCTATTTCGGCCAACACGTTTTTCTAGGCTAAATTGGACTTATAATCTGATAAATTTTGACTAATCGATGATCTAGTTTAATTTGTTAGTTTAATTAGACATTAGGTTTATTTTATGACTAAATTTGTAATAACATGACTAAATTTGTAATTACTTGACTAGATCGATAATTTGATTAAATAAATGAGTTTATTAGACATTTAGGTCATACATAACCTAATTTGTAATTTAAATCGATGTCTCTTTTAATTAATTAATTTATCTTTTCTATCACCTAATTTCTCGCTAGTATAAGACCGCGTTCTTAACACTATCTTATTAACATTCGATGACCAAAATAGGATTAAAAATTGCTAAAAAACGTCTCCTAAGGCCGAAGGCCACGCCTCCCAAGTTTCCTCTTTAATTCGTTTTTTCTAACTCGATTTTAACGATTTGCAATTCGATAATGAATTTAACCTCGGTTTTATTTGTGTATTCTTTAATTTGTATCATCACATGTTTAGATTGTTTGAATTTGTTAGATAGAATATCTAATTAGTTTATTAATTCAAATCGAATATTTTTTTTATTATGAAGTAATAATAATATGTTGCAATTATCGTATGAATTCACTTGATTAGAATTTCAGTATGGGTCATGTAAGTTTCGGTCGAGTGTCACCCCTGGGCAGTGTGCCTCCTCCTTTTTGACTCGGAATTTGTCAATTGTTGATTGCTTTTGAATGTTTTGTAATCTTGCGATATTATTTGACATAATAGCTTGTATGCTTTATTTAATTCGTTATAAATGTGAATCGAATCATGTCACATGATAGGAATCCGACTTGACCTAGAATAGGTTATGCTTGAACCCATAGGGCCGTGTTGGCCGTGAGTTTGGTTCGGCCTAGAGGCCTATTTTAGTTCATTTGTTTGCGTTATTTTACGATTGTTTGCTTATTAGCTTTATTGTAATTATTGCTATAAACTAATAATTTTATGCAGCCCCGCTAGAGTAAGTTTATTTCTAATTCCCCTTTTGGATGTTTATTTTTACTAGAATAGTTGAATGAATGAATATTCATATGCTAAAATAACTTGACAAGTTAAATATGCATTAAATCGACATAGAATGAAATTCACATGTTTAGAGTTTAAAACGACGATTGCATATTCGCATGTGATACGTAGCCAAATAGCCATTGTTTTATTTAGTAGAGACCGTTATTGTAACAGGCGGGGTTGGGTTTTTTATTAAAAGAATTTAATTTAACTTCCTAACACGTAATCTCACACGAACCTAAATCTCTTAAATCGGTTTCTAAATTTCACCTAAAATTTAGTGACGACTCTTTCGAAAAATAAAATGGTTTTGAAATAAAAGCATCGCACGGGCGAATTTCCCTCATCCACAGATATCAGCATTATCACAGAAATTAAATGCTTTTATTAAGACTATTTTAGCCCCATTCTGAGTGCACCAGGATGGATCGGATATCTCGTGTTACTAAAAAGTCAAGAATCTAATTATCATAAATACAATGACAAAATCAATATCATATCAAAATATAAAATACAAAAACATATGTTGTCTCATGTCATTTTCTCAAAATAATCACAATTAAGATTCTAACTTTTTTAATTACTGTTTTAAAATCGCCAACAATCTAGAGTACACTAAGCACACATACGTCCTCGAACCTTTTAGATTACTATTTGATGATCCTATCATGGATAAAGAATTCCCATAAAGGTTTATGTGTTCCAAGAGTCATCCATTATGTCACTTATTTACCAGAAAAGTTTATGCGTTCCAAACGTTTATGGCTTCTAATATGGCTATACTATTAACAAACCAATGACCATGAAAACATGAAAAATGCACACCGTGGAAAACAAATCATGAGGAATGTTGTTTCAATCATATGTCAGGCATACAATTTCATTAACCAAATACAGCTATAAAACACATTGCACAATTTTATTTAGTGTAGCTTAAGAAAGAGAGAATAAAGTTGGGGACCAACCTTTGTTACTTTGGTAAAGAAAACAATGTACTTGGCTACAAGAGGGCTTAACATTTCCTCGAAATGGCGTCAATGTTGGAACAGTGGTTTTTACTTTAATAAAGTTCAAGAAGACCTGGTGCATCCTCCTTATATGGTTAAATAAGTATTTTTAAGAACTGCTTCTCAGTTTTAACGACAGCAGTATAAAAGTTGTAATATAACAAACCCTTCTCCTTCAAAACCAACAACACCCGATGCTTAGGCGCCATTCGCATTTCAAGGCTATAACCCAACAATGCCATGATGTGTAGCTAAGTAATCAGGCTTGTAACCTAGCTCAGTCATAAAAAAAACCCAACTTTTTCGTGATACTTTTTTCAGATATTCGGAAAATTGCAGGTTGTCTCCTCATTAGTTCAGAAACATCATATTCAGTATATCTATAACTTTTTAACAACTGGCATTTTGACTCAATCATCGTCTTACTAGAATTACACAGCGACAGAAACATCCGAGAAATTCGAGGAATCCTGAGTTCCTCTTCAACCCTAACCAACACATTTCGGAAAAACTTGTTATCCCTCAAATAGGATCCGAGTTGCTGAAGAATGCCATTCTGAATAACTTGAATATCAACACCATACTCATCATTCAACAATGCGATAATCGAATTAAGATTTCCCAAAGCAGATGTTCCCATGAATAAATGGGGTTTTTTTAAAAAACTTGATTAAGTTATCATAACAGCGCAGAATTGCCTTAAGATCATGGATAATATGATCCATCTGTCTAGCTACAGAAGAAGGACTAGATGAAATAAAAGAAATTAAATTAAAGCCAGAAAAACCATGTCTTGGAAAAGTTTAAATTTGGGTATTGGGGTTTTGTCAACATTAGAAGTCAAGATTTGAGGGTGAGAAAATACAACCTTTTTGACATGGTTATTGTAATACTCATGATTTTCTAAGGCTACACTCGGCCGAGTACATCGAATACTCGACCGAGTGAGGGACCGAGTGACACCTGGATAATTTTTACCAGCTTTTGATTTGAGTCACTCGATCGAGTGGCTGATGCACTCGACCGAGTAGACTCCACTCGACCGAGTGACATGTTTCTGTCTTTGTTTTGCGCGTGTAAGCAATGGGTAGACCTTAGCTCTTTTGAAGCTTTCTTTTTCATAATTGTTGCCCCACTTCCACTCAAAATCTTATCCTCAAACTCTCCAAAAATCTCACATGATTCTCCTCACCTTATCCTTTTATATCTCTACCATACTTTGAAGATTTGATCCCCAAATCTTGTTCTTACTCATTTATTGACACTTGTAAGTATATTATCATCTTTTTTCCTCTATTCTTAGTTAAACCCTAATTCTTTAGTATGTTGTCTTATGGAATTTTAATTAGGGTTTTGACTAATTAAAGAGGGTTAATTAGAGTTAATTAATATTGTTATTTTTGTAATATGTGGTAGTGATAGTTAGTTATGATTTGTGTAGGAGGAGACTTCATTGAGGAGTCCTTCTAACTTGGTTGGTTGAGTTGTGAATATTAGCAAGAGTTAGGGATTCCCTACTTAACTTTGATAATATGAGTGTGTGTTTATGCATTAGTTATCATGAATTGCATAATCCATGTAGTAATTGCGTGATAACATGAGGAAATGGTAATTAAGATTTCATGGCATATCAATGTGCGATGTTTATTCATGTATTATGGTTGGGTAAGTGGATTTGGCATCATAACATCACCTTGTTGCATTATAACATGAGTTTGAAAAGTTGGTTAATCAAGTAGTTGGTTTAATGATAAGCATGTGGAATCTTGTCTTAAGATGGTTTATTACTGTGTGGTAAGTCTTATTTGGTATGTTTTCATACTTGGTTCATTGTGGATGTTGGAGGTGGTGGATGGATGTTGTTGGGTTGTGTTATGTGGTTGTCGAGAAGACGTAAGACGGTTGGGAGACCGTCTTACGCTTGAGTTGCCTCTTGGAGCTTTCCACTCCAAGACGGACGTACACGTTAATGATTTGAGTATGGAGGGATTCATGTGTTTGAGGCACGATGTATGTCAGGGGTCTGGTTAGCTCCCGGCCCGGTGCCACGGTCGTGTTCCGAGTACCTTTGTTTACGGGCTACGGTCCAGCGGTTTGGTGGCGGAGTTGTGATGCCGTAATCAGCTTTGATTGGGAGAGTTGTAGAGTTTGAGAATATGTATTATTGCATTATTATTTCATTGCATAATCATTTATTCATTTCACGTTCATATGTTATTAATGAGCATTTGTATTATTGGAGCTAACCAAAGCGTTTTTCAAATATCTATGGTGAACCATATGATGATTTCCCCTCATATGGGGAGCAGTGGCTGACAGGTTGCATTTGCATTCATGTTTGGAGGCTTGGGAGCGGTCTTCGCTTTAGTTGTCGTCATGTCTTCTTGTCTAGTTTTTCACACTATTTAGACTCCACGCACGTATTTCGATTGGGTTGTACTAATGGGATGGTTGTTTGAATCCTCTAAGTTGTAACTTATCTACTTAAATACAATTTATCTATCTTTAATTGTTTACCTTAAAGTACTAATCTTAAATTACTATGCTTTCTTTGTTCGCACTAAAAGCTTGGGAAACCAAGTCTTGTAACACTTTCATGGGTTGGGGTGGCTTTGAGGAAGGTTCCTGACTTATGGGGGTGTTACAAGTATCATTAAAATCGAGAAATCAACAACATATATAAGTGGGGAGAGCTTCTTCAGGAGAGAAGCCCAGATGATTAACCAGATAATTGGTATAAGATTAATTTGGGGATTTGGTTGAATATGGAAGAAGATGTTGATAAGAGAAACCCAGATGATGAAACTGTTGGAGTATGTGTCCTCGACAATAATGCGATCACGAGTTTAAATCTCATAATAAGAATACATGAGGGATAGTAATATATTATTGCCAACTAATACACATTAATCGATGATGATTGGCTGACTAGAGTGTGACATTACTGTCGTATGACGGTGGTGATCAGTTGATCTCTTAAGGTCATACCTCTAGGGT
>VHZZ01019861.1:23509-37004 GCA_009801015.1 Silene noctiflora | reverse complement strand
TAACCGTTGTAATTAAGTTTACTAAAATTTCGCGCAAGTCTAATAATCCATTGAACAACGTCTTTTCGTCATTTTCGTTAATAAGCGTTGTTAAAAGGCCGTTGTAGTTGCCTGTTTTTGTAGTAGTGTTACCACATTCATGCTTATACTTCACATCCAAACAATACACATCGCAACACTTTCAATCCAAGGTACACATACACCACTCTATTCATGCACATATAAACACAGACACACAGACACACATACACACACACACAAACACACACACACACACACACACACACATACACACACACACACACAATGATCCCCTTGACATCCCATAGTGACCGGTTAGAAGTTGAAAAGGCAAAGATGAAGCTTTAGGACGTCTCCCTAGCCTTTGCGGTAGCCCTAAACAACTCAAACCTGGTTTCATTTTATTTAGACACCCTAAGTTCATGGATTCATTTGTTTTAGGTTCCAAGATCGTCGCTTTGATAACACTTTGTAACACCCCAAACCCCAAGGTACCTTACCAAGGATTACCGTAAGATGTGAGGATGCTACCATCTCGGTTACCCGAGGTAGTGTACATCACAGAAACAATAATGAAACATTATTAAAGATTTATTAATTAAAAGGTTACAAATCTCCAAACTCTTGATACAAAACCAAATCACAAAAGTGACAAAGTGTACGAAAACAACACGCAGAAGCTAAACTACAAAAGACCGGTGATGACTCTGCCCTGCCAAACCCCGCAGCATCATCAACAACAACAATCATTATTACCTGCTAAGCCAACTGCTCACCATCCCCAAATGGATCACCACAGTTTTGAAAACAATAACACTGGGTCAGTCAACTGTACAATAATATGAAAGCATAACAAATATAAACAATCAGAATTGTCACCACCACCATCACCTTCTCCATGACCACACCAATAAAGTAACTAACTACACACCGAAGAGTGTAGCCCTGCCAGTGGAGGACCACAGCCACACCACCTAACCACCCACAATACCCAAGTCCCTTAATGTGCATATCCCCCTGCGCTGAGAGAACGCAGAAGGCGAACAATGGGAGTGAGATCACCTCTCACAATGGCTCACAAAATCACAATATCAATCACATCTCAATCACACCCAACACCAAAATCCACCACCAACATCGCCATAACAACATCGTCACAATCATATAATCACATCACAGTACACAATACAAGATCGTCATTTATACAATATACAGTTCTACAATCAACAGAGTGGGGAAACCCTACCTGTACCGCATCCACGTAGCATCCATCATCAATTCAATCATACGACTATTGCACACAGACAACAACATATACAACAATGATACGACTCGATTACGCAAAATCATAACCCTAACCCAAGACATACAGATGGTGACAGTGACTTACCTTATAAGACAGTCGGTTGAATAGGTTGGAGCCGGCGTATACTTCCATTCCCGTGATAGTCTCCTAGGTAGTTGCTAGCAAGGTGAGGGATGAGTGGTAGGGAGAGATGTGTCGATCTAGGGTTGCGGGGAAGAAAAGGGAAAAGAAAAGAAATAAGAATGATTCAGGAACTATGACTTATACGTAACATTTTAATACGTTGTAAACGATGCACTCGGTCGAGTGCCTACGTACTCGACCTATTCCCCTGCACTCGGTCGAGTGCACCACACTCGACCGAGTGTCACTCACTAGGTCGAGTCCAAAGTCAAACAACAACTTTGTCTTGACGATTAAGGTCACACAAGTCAACTATGATCAGTAACCGGGTCCTCCTAAGGGATGGGTGTTACACTCGTTCGAGTACAAAGGGTACTCGGTCGAGTAGCCTGCACTCGGTCGAGTAGCCTGCACTCGGTCGAGTAGCTCTGCAATTCTCTACAATGACCATTTTTCGTAAAACAGTCATATCTCACTCATTACTTGGTCATTTTGGGGGTGTGACCTATCGATATAATCGTTAGAGGACAATCTATCACCTCCAATTAGAATCACATCAATATCATTTCCAGAACTCTAATTATGACCATTTAAAGACAGCCCTTCCATAATTGGACTTCATACAAATCAAATTTTCTTAACAAAACAACTTAAACATAAATAAATTCTTCCCATCCAAATAATACACATCACAACACTTTCAATCCAAAGTACACATACACCACTCTATTCATGCACATATAAACACAGTCACACACACACACACACACACACACAGAGACATAACGATCCCCTTGACATCCCATAGTGACCGGTTAGAAGTTGTAAAGGCAAAGATGCAGCTTTAGGACGTCTCCCTAGCCTTTGCGATAGCCCTAAACAACTCCTACCCGGTTTAATTTTATTTAGACACCCTAAGTTCATTGATTCATTGGTTTTAGGTTCCAAGATCGTCGCTCTGATACCACTTTATAAAACCCCCCAAACCCTAAGGTTCCTTACCAAGGACTACCTTAAGATGTGAGGATGCTACCATCCCGGTTACCCGAGGTAGTGTACATCTCGGTGAGATCACCTTTTACAATGGCTCACAATCACAATCACAACCACACCAATACCAACATCCACCACCAACACTCCCACTACAACACCGTCACAACAATACCATCACACAATACCCAAGTCCCTTAATGTTCACATCCCCCTTACGCTGAGAGAACGCAAGGGGCGAACAATGGGGGTGAGACCACCTCTCACAATGGTTCACAACCACAATCACAACACCGTCACAATAATAATATCACATCACAATATAGATCAATCACAGTAATAATMAMAAAGACCGTCACATTGTATCACATATAATTCTACAACYAACTGRCAAMAATAATATCACATCACAATATAGGTCAATCACAGTAATAATCACAAAGACCGTCACATTGTGCCACATATAATTCTACAACTAACTGAGTAGGGAAAATCCTACCTCAACAAGAAATCCGTCAATTAGCAAAGGATCAAAAGGTTTCGTCTACGAAGTCTCCTCCTATAGCAAATCAATAACGCAAATAAGGTACAAATCACCAAAAACCCCCAAATTAGAAATTAGGGTTACAATACAATAGGCCAAAGGCTAAATCAAGGGCTGACCCCGACAATTAAGATACTAGAATGTGAGAAACCCCCAACGAATGACAAAGACGGGCCGTAGATTGAAGGTAGAGAATGAGAAGCAGTTAACGTAGTATGTCAATGTATGAGTTTGTGTTTTGAAAAGAAATAAAATGTTTTAACTGCTTCACATTGTAATCTATATCAATCCCGCAAAAAGCCGACACGAACCGGACACGCGGTCAAGTACAAGACACTCGACCGAGTAAGCGACACTTGACCGAGTACGCCTCACTCGACCGAGTGCTACGCATTCGTCCGAGTTTGCAGACTCCAGCACACTGTCAGACCAATCCCAAGTGGGTACTCGGCCGAGTATATAGTGCTACCAAATCTCGAGTATTACACCTAATCAGAGATTAATGAAAAGATGAGTCAACATACAATTAAGTGGTATCATATATGATAAATAAGAAGACAAAATAAAAGAGTAACTATTTACGCCAAATAAGCATAATATGTAGCAGAACACTATGGTCTTTGACATTATTCTCACATTATTTAGTAGAAAGAATATAAATTATCAAAATATAAAGTTTGATTTTATACCAATGTTTTTTTTGGCAACTATTGTAATAAATCAGATTTGTGACCCTAGGCTACTCGGCCGAGTGGGGGCTACTCAACCGAGTAGCTAGTTGGGATGTTATGTCATAATTTTGTTCGTTGAGGACTCGAGCGAGTGTGAGAGCACTCGGTCGAGTTAGGCGTACTCAATCGAGTGTCCTGCACTCGGTCGAGTGTGTCTTACTCGGTCGAGTTTCTTATACTCAACCGAGTGTCTGGTTCGTTACGGGTTTTTACGTGGTTTGATATAAATAGAACATGACGCAATGATTGTTTACCTTTTATTCCAAAACATTCTCACAGCACTTTTTATACTCAAACAATGTAACACTACTCATTTCTAATTTTTATCAATCCTGAGGCGTTTATTCATTTTTATAGGGGATTTTCACACATTCGTCCTTCTAATCATTTGGGTAAGTCCTTAATCTAGTTTTATGGCTTATATTAATACGATGGTGAAACCCTAATTTGAGTAATTGGGGGTTTTGGGGTTAGATTACCTTATTCGTTGTGTTGATTCATTAATTATGTTATAGGAGGAGACTTCGTAGAATAAACCTTTTGATTTCCTTGTTGTGGTTGCCGAATTTGCTTATCAGGTAAGGTTTCCCTACTTAGTTGTCTATGGAATAGTATACGTATCAATGTGATGTTCCTTGTTATTGTTTTCTGATATTCATGATAGGATGGTTATGGTTGTTATTGTTGGAGTTAAGAGATTGTATTGTGAGCCATTGCGAGAGATGGTCTCACCCCCATTGTTCGCCTCTTATGTTCTCTCGGCGCAAGGGGGATGTGCACATTAATGGACTGGATTCGCTCTTGTGTGAGCGGGGATTTTGCTGGTAAGGTTGCGGTCCCCAATGGCGGCGTGGATTACCTTTTGCAATGGGTAATCTGGCAGGGCTACGTACCTCGGTGTGTGCTCAATTATTTGTTACAATGGAATTTGGAGGTGGTGATTCTTGTTACATTGGATGCTTAGTTTTATGTGATGTTATCATATATTATTGTACATTTAACTGACCCCGTTTCTGTTTTCAAAACTGTGGTGATCCATTCGAGGATGGTGAGCAGTTGGTTTAGTAGGTGACGATGATCATTGTGGTTGATGTTGCCGCGGGATTCGGCAGGGACATAGTCATCACCAGTTTTAGTTGTCTAGCTTCCGCATAATTTGGATATTTATTTTCATAACACATTTTTGAGTTTGGTTGTATTCGATTTTTGGAAGACTTGTAATCAGTTTAATAAAATTACCTTTAAATTATGTTTCATGATGGTTTCTGTGATGTGTTCTACCTCGGGTAACCGAGATGGTAGCACTCCCATGTCTTGAGGTAGTCCTTGGTAAGGTTTCTTGAGGTATTGGGGTGTTACAAAGTGGTATAAGAGCGACGATTTTGGAACCTAAAACCAATGAACCCATAAACTTAGGGTTTCTAATTAAAATGAACCCAACTAGGAGTCGTTTAGGGCTACCGCAAAGGCTAGGGAGACGTCCTAAAGGCTAGGGAGACTAGGAGTCGTGTGTGTTTATATGCCTTGTTCTATGTTTCATATGCTTTGTTAATTGTTTCAAATGTATGCCGAATTTATATGTATAAGGTGTATAGAGAAATGTGGAGTATATATATGTGATGAGTGGTAGAATATGATGGATGGAGTATTGATATGAATTGATAATATGTTAAGGTTATGTGTATGATTTGTAAGCATGGGGGTAGTACGTAAGTGGCATGACTCGACCGAGTGAGGAGGACTCGACCGAGTAGGGGCAACTCGACCGAGCCCCTGGCACTCGATCGAGTGGTCGATTTGATGTTTTGGGACAGAATCCCTGTAAGTTTTTGACTCGACCGAGTGAGGTGAACTCGACCGAGTGCGTTTTCTGGGTAATTCTGGTCATATTATGGATTAGTTGAACTCGACCGAGTACATAAGTGACTCGACTGAGTTAGTCGTACTCGACCGAGTGTTTGAGTCGTAGGCTATATGCTTACGACTGTTTTTCTTATATAGCGAAAGATGCCTCATAATAGATCAGCTGCGTACTTGAAAGCTTCAGAGATGACCCTTGATAAGGTGCCTCGTATGAATGAGCAACAAGACGCTCTTGCCTAGGCTCTTAAGGCAATGGTTAAGGCAAAAGACAAGGTAGTGGATGCCACCAAGATGAGAACCACTATCTATCGCTTCAACCCCATGACATATGAGGGCACGGGGGCGTCGAACCTGTTGGACAACTGGCAAAGAGAGATGGAAAGTGTACTTGAGGTGGTTAATGTGACACTTTGGATTTTTGAACTTATTTTGTGCTTAGCATTCTATAATGATAGAGTAGATGTGTCTAGTTACGTGTTTAGTTGTGTTATTTGGTAACAGTGATGGGGCTTTCGTAGCATTCTTGGGCGAACTTCGGGACGAAGTTCATGTGAAGGGGGGGAGACTATAATACCCCGTAATTTAATAAATGTTATTAATCTAATAAAGGTTATATGAATAATATACGTAATATGGGTAATTAACTAAAGGCTTATTATACTAATTAATTATATTAAGACGGTAATAAATAAATAAATAAATAGAAGAATAAGTCGGAGTTGAATAATAATAACAGTAGTTAAAGATAATAATAATAAATAATAATAATTGGTAATTGTGCGATAAACAATTAGTATTCGTATAATAATAATAATAACAATAGAACTTGTGTATGGTCCTAGCTTAGTATAAATAGATAAGCATAGACCATACCCTAGCATTTACCATCACAAAATCAGTAAACTACAAACAAAAAGAGATCTAGAGGGAAGGAAACGTCGCATAATTGTTAAAAGGTAAGTTGTATTCGTAAAAATCTAATTGTTTAATTAAATCATTCACATAGCTAGATTTGAGACCGACGCAAACACCTTATAGACCATCGTAGACTCGTTTTTTGACCGTAGGATTGACCTTGGACCGTCCTGACCTCGTCTTGACCTAGCCTACACCGTCGACGTCGCCGGGGGTGGTTGTAAAGGGGTTAAACTAGGCGGTGCAGGCTGTGTTCGTGGGCGTTAAGCAAGGAATTTAAACCCGTATCTCTTACCCGACTTGACCAAACAAGGGTTGGGGAGGCTAATGGAGGAGGATCGACCACGGGAGGGTTGGTATGGTGGTGAAAGGTGGTGGTTTGGGTGGCAGGGTGGCTGGAAAAGCGAAAAGATGGGAGGTTGTGTGCGTTTGGGGGAAACGTCTTGAGACGAGTGTGGTGACCGTTGTGGTTCCACCGTGGGTAATTGGACCCTACCACTGGAACCAAAAGACGTCAGAGGTGTTGTGGGTGGTGGCCAGTGGTGGCGTGGTGGTATAGGAGGTGGTTTAAAGGGTGGTTTTGCTCGATTGGCTGAATGTGCGTTGTAATTGTGTCTGTACTGTGGGACCTTAGGGCTGGCTGGTCTGGGTTGGTGGTTGGGTTAGGTGTGGACCAAGGTGACTAGTGGGGACCACCGTGGTGCATGGTGGCTGACCACAGTGGGGGCAGGTGGAAGTAACCATGTATTGGGTGTGTCTGGGGCGTGTTTTATGCGCGTGTGAAGAGGGAGTTTGTTGGTTGTGTTGTGATTTTTTATACAATGATAATTCATATGTTTACGATATAATTATTTAATAGTTAATTAGTAATTAATAAATAATTTAATTCGTAATTAATGTAATAATCGAATAATGAATTAATTATCAAAATACTTGTTTTAGGTGACGGTTTCGAGATGGAATACTTCTAATTGTTTCTTGGATTGTTGCTGACAGAATTGCAAGCTGCAAGGTAGGATATACCTACTCAACTGCTATTATTAATATGTTGTTATTTGTTGACATATTTACTTGTGATATGTTTTGATGGATGGTTTATGATATTGGATGAGTATTAATGGCATGAGATGTATACGTTATTTATTATTGGCATGGCATGCATTCATATTGAGTCGGATGTTGGAAATGGTGCGAAGATTGGATTTGGTTACTTTGTTTAGGCCTAATGGCTGGTCTGCAGGCTTGACCATGGTGTCTTCAGGCGTTGTCCTGGATCTCAACGATAGTTAAGTTTAACCCCGGCCTAGGGAATGGCGAGGCGGGAGAATCGGGATGTGATCACGGGGTGTACTGAAGTTGTGTGATGAGTCGGATGCGGACGTGCATAAGTTGCATGGTCTCATATTTGTTTGCATTCATTGTTGTCTTGTTGATTATCTATATCCTACTCAACCTCGTGGTTGACCGTGTATTCGTGAAAACCTGTGATGAACCAATTATTGGGGAGCAGATTGATTGACAGGAATGGGATTGACTAAGCTGGGAGTTGGATGGCGTGAGGCTACAGAAGAACTTAGAAATCTAGATCACTTTAGCTAATAATTCAGATTTTATTGCCGCTGCGACTGTAATTTATTTGGTTTAATTATTTTGGACTTGGTTTGTAATAAACGGCTTCAACGCTAAAGTTTTAATTTGAAGTATTGTTGTTTCGTTGTCTTTGTAGTCACTGCCTCAGAAAACTGAGATGGTAACAGTCTTATTTATTTGGGAATGTCTTGCTAAAGGCTCCTGGATAAATGGGGGTGTTATAAAGTGGTATCGGAGCGAACGCTCCTCAGGCCTAAAACAAATGAGCCCAATGAATTTAGGATGTGTCTAATAAAATAAACCCGGGTAGAAACTGATAGGAGCCCACTTAGGCTTGGGATGAGTTAGGGGGCCCATCAGAGCAAACTTCTAGCCCTTCCAGTTTTGAACCGGATACCTTGAGAGATTGAACGAGTGGGGTAGTTAGAAATATCTTGTGTCTTAAGGGTCAATTGTTTGCCATGAGATAGAAATTTCTAACCTTATTGTAGGATGTGGATTGAGGTAAGTATTATGTGATGATGTTGGGCTTAAGGCCGTGTGAAATACGAGACAATGTTGCAATTTTGTCTATTGGATGGATTATACGTATATTATGATTATAAGATGAATATCAATGTAAAATTTCTCTGTCATCTATGACATAACAATTAAATGGATGTGTGTTTTATGCATGGATGATTGTATATATTACATGAAGCAGAAATATCATGTCTAGTGATATGTGGAATGTGTTGCCTTGAGCCATGCATAGTTAGTATATTTACCTATCGATGTTATGGTATAAGTTTATGGGATGTCACGGTTCTGCCAAAAGGGAGGCTGGGCCGTGAGGGTAGGGGGTGAGCTTACGGTGGTTGGTCGGCTCTTAGGCCAGTCGATTAACCCCACGTTGTTTTGATTGCAGGGAATAACTGTTTTAAACACCCTATGCCTAAATTCTTAAGCAGTAGCTTATGTTTATTTGTTTATCTTATATAAGAACCATGCCTCCTAAAAAAGCTATACCTACACCTACTACCATGTCACAAGAGGAGATTGATCGGTTGGTTGCAATGAATGAAGCTTTGACTGCTGCGTTGAAGTCAAAGGGAAACAATCAGGATTCAGCTAAGGTGAGTGCTACCATTGCAAGGCACAACCCAACCAAGTATGTCGGATTGGGAGAGCCATCGTTACTGGGAGATTAGCACAGGGAGTTTGACAACCTCTTTGAGTTGATTAAGTGTCCTGCGGAGATGCTAGTGGATCAGGCTGCTTACTACTTGAGAGGAAAGGTCGGGCTTTGGTGGACTCGTAACAAGGAGGATATCAGAGAGGTTAGTCTTGGGAATAATAACCCCTATGTGAAGTGGTCGGCATTCAAGAAGATGATGGGAGTTGTATTCGTTCCCGAGCATATCTAAAGCAAGATGGGGGCCGAGTTTGACTCTTTTAAGATGACGGAGGATATGACCGTGGAGACTAATTATAATCGGTTTATGGAACTCTCTGAGTATGTAGCTGACCTGAACTTCAGTGAAGAGATCTTATCATTAAAGTTTAAGAAAGGATTGACGATGAGTATTAAGAAAAGGTTGACGGTTGATCAACCGGAAAGCATGGATGATATCTATCAACGAGCTGGGCATGCTGAGTGGATTGTAGATATGCTTAAGGAATATAAGAAGGAAAAGGGGGAGAAAAGGAAGGGTGATGCCATAGGAGAGGGAGGAAATAAGAAGCAAAATGTCAATCAGTATCGCAAATTTTTCTCTAACAACGCATCGGCATGATCGGTTGGCCGAGGCACCAGTGGACGGATGGTGTCGGGAGGAAGTAGTGGAGTGGAATGCTTTCGATGTGGAAAATTTTGACATAAGAAGGTGGACCGCAGAGCCCATTTTTCTATTCAAGGGGGAGGTTATCGTACTCCTACATCAGGCTAGGTGAATAATCAGAGATATGGTGGCTGGAATAATAAGAGGAATTTCAACAACAACTCCACTCCAAATCGCTTTAACTATAATCAAGGCAATGGGAATAATAATATTAAGAAGATAATGAGTACTGGAGGTCAGCATGCTGGGACAGCTGGGAGAAGTCAGGGAGGAGCCAAGAGCACATGGAAGCTATTTGTGATGGGGAAGGAAGCTGCAGAGGAGGATGCTCACGTTGTCACATGTACCTTTCTTGTTAACTCTTTGCCTACCTATGTTTTATTTGACTCGGAGGTTACCCATTCATTTATTTCTCGTGAGCATGCTAAGATTTTAAAGTTAGAAGCATATGATGTCATTGAAGACTTAGTTGACATACCTTCGGGGGACTCTATACCTTGTAATCGAGTCTATAAGAATGTACCTGTTAGGATTGGTTGGGGAGACATAGAGCCTTTATTGATTGTCACCAAAAGAAAGTCACCTTGAAGGGACCTAAGGGAGTAAAGGTATCTTATAAGGGATTTGTGGTCAAACCAAAGATGAATTTTATAACGACAGTTACCTTGAAATCTTGTTTGAGGAAGGGAGGAAAGTTAATTCTGTGTCATGTAAGGGACATGAGGAACGAGGCGCCGAATGCTGGGGATATAGAAGTTGTAAGGGATTTTCAGGATGTGTTTCCGGAGGAGATTTCAGGGTTACCACCTCAAAGGGATATTTATTTTTGAATCGATTTAAAACCTGGAACTGGACCTATTTCTAAGGCACCTTATAGAATGGCACCTAAAGAGATGGAGGAGCTCAAGAAGCAGTTGAATGAGCTATTAGAAAAGGGCTTTGTGAGGCCAAGTGTGTCACCTTGGGGAGCACCTGTGTTGTTTGTAAAGAATAAGGACGGAATTATGAGGCTGTGCATTGATTACAGGGATCTGAATAATGTGACCATAAAGAATCGGTACCCTTTGCCTCAAATTGATGATTTATTTGACCAGTTAAGTGGGGCTCGAGTATTTTCTAAAATTGATTTGAGGTCGGGATTCCATCAATTGAGGATTAAGGATGAGGATATTCCAAACACTGCATTCAGGACTAGATACGGACACTATGAATTCGTGGTTATGCCATTTGGATTAACTAATGCACCAACAGTCTTTATGGACTTGATGAATCGTGTGTTTAGTCCTTATTTGGATAAGTTCATAGTTGTCTTTATCGACGATATCCTGTGTATTCTAAGGATAGGGAGGAGCATGAGAAGCATTTAAGGATTGTGTTGCAGACTTAGAGGGAGAATAATCTGTATGCTAAGTAGAGTAAATGTGAGTTTTGGTTGGAGAAAGTTGCCTTTCTGGGGCACGTTGTATCAAAGGACGGTGTGTCAGTGGACCCAAATAAAATTGAAGCTGTTTCCAAGTGGGAGAAACCAAAGAATGTAGGCGATATTCAGAGTTTTCTGGGGTTAGCTGGCTATTATAAGAGGTTTGTAAAGGACTTCTCAAAGATAGCTAAGCCTTTGGCTAGTTTGATGAGGAAAGAGTGCAGGTTCAAATGGGATGAGAGTTGTGAGAAGGCATTTCTAACCTTAAAGAAACGCCTTTACCTGAAGGGAGTGAGAATTTTGAGGTGTATACAGATGTCTCGAAAACTGGATTGGGATGTGTGTTGATGCAAAATGGTAAGGTGATCGCTTATGCTTCAAGGCAACTGAAGCCATATGAGGAGAATTACCCAATACACGACCTTGAATTGGGAGAAGTGGTGTTTACACTTAAATTCTGGCGTCATTATCTGTACGGGGCAACTTTTAAAGTGTTTTATGACTACAAGAGCTTGAACTATATTTATACCCATAAGGAATTAAATATGAGACAAAGAAGATGGATTGAATTGATTGGAGATTATGATATGTAAATCGTGTATCACGAAGGGAAGGCTAATGTCATGGCAGATGCATTGAGTAGGAAGTCAATTCATGCTTTATGTACTGCTATGTCAAGGATAAGGTTGCAAGAAGAAGTGGAAAGAATGGGGATTAGCATGATTCGGAAAGGTGAGTCAATGGGAGACTCGACGGTAGAAGTTGAGCTATATGCCGAGATTAAGGACAAGCAGAAAGAGGATGAGAAGCTCAGGAAGTGGCGCACGACTGTGGAGGGTACCGTGGGGACAGATAAAAATTCTAAGTTTGAGATTCATGAGGATAGAAGTCTTAGGTTTGCAGGAAGGTGGTGTGTACCAAGTGATGANGTACCAAGTGATGAGGAATTAAAGAGGAAGATTTTAACTGAAGCTCATTCTACTCCATATTTTGTTCATCCTGGAGGAGATAAGCTATATAAGGATTTGAAGAAAAATTTCTAGTGGCCTAATATGAAGAGGGAAGTGGCTGAGTTTGATGCTAGATGCTTGGTTTTTCAAAGAGTAAAGGGAAAACATAAGAGACCTCAGGGTAAGATTTAATCATTAGATGTACCTGAATGGAAGTGGGAGAGTATTTCAATGGATTTCATAGTAGGGTTGCCTAGGACTCAAAAGGGAAATAATATGATATGGGTGATAGTTGATAGATTGACTAAGTCGGCTCACTTCATTCCTATGAAGGACACTTGGAGTAAAGCTGAGTTGGCTAAGGCATATATCAAGTATGTGGTGAAGCTCCATGGTGTGCCTAAGGACATCATTTCTGATAGAGACTCAGGGTTTATATCTAAGTTCTGGCAGGAGTTGCAATCTTTCATGGGGACTCAGTTGAAGATGAGCACTGAATTCATCCATCTACTGATGGTCAGACGGAGAGGACAATTCAAACCCTGGAGGATATGTTAAGAGCTTGTGTGATGGAGTTTGGAGGATCAGGGGAGTATAGATTGGATTTAATAGATTTTTCATACAATAATAATTATCATGCTAGCATTGGTATGGCACCTTTTGAAGCCTTGTATAGGAGAAAGTGTAGGTGTCCAGTTTGTTGGGATGACAGAGCTGATGTGGTTGTATTAGGACCTGAGATGATACAAGAGATGGTGGAGCAGGTGCAAGTGATTCGACAGAAAATGCGTGCGACGCAGGATAGGTAGAAAAGTTATGCAAATCTGAAGAGGAGTGAGATAGAATTTGTTGTGGGAGATAAAGTATTGTTGAAAGTATCTCCAATGAGGGGACTAATGAGGTTTGGGAAAAGAGGAAAGTTGATTCAGAAGTTTGTTGGACCATATGAGATCTTAGACAAGGTTGGAGAGGTAGCTTATTGTTTGGTGTTACCTCCTACTTTGGATAAGGTCCATAATGTATTTCATGTTTCACAGTTAATGAAGTATGTAAGTGATCCTTCCCATGTCTTAGAGCCTGAATATGTAGTGATTGATGAACAACTGTCATATGTAGAGGAGCGAAAGGAGATATTGGATAGGAAGGTTAGGAAGACCCGTAATGGTGAGACGGTTTTGGTGAAGGTGTTGTGGTCTAATCATGAGGTGGAGGAAGCTACTTG
>VHZZ01019851.1:16253-26491 GCA_009801015.1 Silene noctiflora | reverse complement strand
ACTCGATCGAGTAAGTATGTTACTCGATCGAGTGGCCCTTACTCGATCGAGTGACCCAGCTACTCGATCGAGTACCCCACTTCCAGACTCTGACTAAAAAAGACACATACTTACTCGACAGAGTAAGTCCTACTCGGTCGAGTCACTAAAGGCAGGGGAAACCGTAGTATTACAGAGACACTATCCGTCTTCAACTTGTGATGGATAGTGTCCGTCTTCAATAAAAATTTGTGTACTTAGATATGTTGTAACACCCCCATCTACCAAGGAGGCTTAACAAGACATTCCCCAATAGTTAAGGGCATTACCATCTCGGTTTCCCGAGGTAAGTAATGATCAAGTGTCGATAATAGAACAATTAACATAGTTTACAAGTGATTACATGATAACAAAAGAAAAGATACAACTCATTGAACTATCATCTAAAGACTAAACCATCGTGACTCGTAGCAACTCGTCCCTCCGACTCCCAGCAAGACTTCTAAAGACAACCTGTCAAACCGGACTGCTCACCATACGGGTCACGGCAGACACAACACAAGAAACAACCAAGAAACACCACACACGGTCAGTACCATACCAACGTACAACAAACACAATACTAGGTACACAAAGCATCACAGTTCTCCATCTCCCTTCCACAACGCATCACACCACCCATCAAACTGACTACACACCCAAGGTGTGTAGCCCTGCCAGTGGGGGACCGCAGCCGTTCCCACCTAAGCCCCGCTCATCAAACCGAGCGACAACCCATGTYCMTTAATGTGCACATCYCCTCCCGTGGCGGGTTCCACGGAGGGCGAATCAAGGGCGTGAAGCCACTCCCGCAAGTGACTCCACTCAGCCGAGAACGCATCTCGCAACATACTCCAATCTCCACCTCCACCACATCACATCAACATCCAGCACATAACATGTAAATCATAACAACAATGATGCCAACAACGCCATACTATACAACAGCAGTCAAACATCACATTACCATGAACAACATCACAAACTAACCAACGTATAGTACTGAGTAGGGAGAACCTACCTCTACAAACCGCCTCGACTCCGCACGCAGCCTCACCGCACAAGCCATCGTCGATATCCTATGCTAGCATTCCGGCGACAAGACCGCTTCCGAATCCTGTTCCCGACTCTTAAGGCGACGCATCTCCCCTTATTCTCAAAAGGGTGAGAACAAAGGAGAACTGGCGAGGCGACACTTCTAGGTTTAGGAAAAGAAAAGAAATGAAAACTGATTCGACTTTCTGATTTCGCGATATATCTTTTATCACCGCTCGCAACTTACTCGATCGAGTAAGCTAGCTACTCGATCGAGTGCACCCTACTCAATCGAGTAACTAGGTTACTCGATCGAGTGACCACGGCTAGATCGAGTTACTCAACCACCACACATCTACGAGGAACTAAACGAGACTCGGCAAGTGCTAAGGTCAGTCAACGATAGTCAAAAGTCCTAAAAAGGCGGGTATTACATATGTAGTATAGGCAAAACCACAGGAAGTACGAGAGAAAAAGCGAGATCAAAGAAAAGTAAAAACACCATCTATAGAACCGGATCTAACACTTCGTCCATAACACGCCTACCTAAATAACAAGGTATGATTTTGGGACCCTTAGTCGATATAAGTAATTGTTTACATTTGAAATAAGAGATTAGAAATAATCGGTTATATTAGTTTTATTGTTAATTTTCATACTATGATTGTTATATACCGTCTCAAGTTATATTTATGTCTGATATGCCATAAATGGTTGTCATGCTGGTTCTTCTGTTATAATTATAATTGTCCAATTGTAGCATTTGAGATACAAGTAATGATATGAGATGACATTATTGAGAAAATCGAAAATGTGTACACAGTAGGAGCGTTGGCTCCATATGAACTAAAGGGGTGTTGGTCCAGGGGAGCTGGCTCCATGTTAATTAAAGGAGCGTTGACTCCAGGAGCGTTGGCTCCATGTGAACTAAAGGAGAGGTGGCTCCAGGGGCGTTGGTTCCATGAGAATTACGTAATGTCTATCTCTTCAGTAATAGTATACCGGCATTAATGTGATATGAATGTATATATCCTGTTGGTATGGTAGTCATATAATGTTTTTGGGATACCGGGTTGGTCCCTGGCAGGAAATACCTTATTCTGGTATAAGGAGAATTCTATATATGAGTAAAGATATGACATAAGGCCGGTGGAGGTGACCGGAGTCATACTCATCCAATGGTTGGGTGATTCCGTTACGTTCACTCTTTTTCAGATACAAGTATCCGAAAAGGTTAAGTGTGAGGAATTTCACCTAGAAGATAAAACGTATAAGATGTATAATTATAAAATTTCTAGTTTTACTTTTACAAGTGTAATTATTTTATTGTAAAAGCCTTGTATTCTCCGAAGAGGGAATACGTTCGGAGAATACGGCTGTGACGCCCTTATGACTCCGCCTCTGTTTTTTGTTAATAAAAGAGTTATTTTGAGCTGCCTGCTTGATTTTCGGGGCGTTACATATATAGTTATTATTAATACAAATAATATAACAAACAACTTATTTATATAACAATTATATAGTTTACCCATTAAAATAATATAAATTGGTCCGATTAATAGACTCGTCCTTGGCCTATTTTTTATTTTGTAATGCAATCATATAAGTAATTGGACAGTGTAGTGTCAAATGCCAATAATGCTGGGTTTGGGAACCCTAAGTAGAAAATAAAAAAAAAAATTGTTGAAAAACTGGAGCCCCACAATTAAATCGAGAAAAAATAAAATCAACAAAATTGGAGAGAGATTAATTAAAGTTTACAATGAATGTGTGGTGCCTACCTAACAAAAAAGTTTTTTCAATCCCTAAAATTTAGCAACCAATCAAAACTCTTCAAATGACTTCTCTTTTATACTATTTGAATATCGTATACGAGCGTTAAAAATGTAATAATAAGAAATTTCATAAGAGTATACATTATGGAGACACGTGATCACCTCACAAAGGAGACTTGTGTAACAAGTTAGGGTGATAATGAGACGAGACCGCTCACAAGCAGCTCAAGCTGAGCTCGGTCGAAGCTTGGCTAGAGCTCGGCTTGTTGACTTAGCGAGTCAAGCCAAGAAAGTCCATTTTCATTCATAATTAGTAAATACTAACCCACGTAAAGCTGCTTAACTTTTCAGTAGGATGAGTGTTATTTAATTTTATACAACACATATTCGCTTCAAATTCAAGTGAAAAATTAACCAAAAAAAGTCCATTTTCACGACCCAACATATAATAATCACAAATGGTCTACATGAATTATGAGTATTGCCTAATCATTCATTTTATTCACACTAGAATACAAAAATACAGCAGAAAATAAGTGATACAGTTAGCAATTTATTCAAATGATCTGGGTTATCTTCTGAATTTTTTATCAATCATCATATTTTTTCATGGTGAGTTAGTAAAATTCTCAAAGTATATTTCATATTTGGTGTAATTAATTCTGTGGTGGAAGCACTTTACTTAAATGTTTAGTTGAATTTATAGTTTCTGACACTTTAAAATGTACTCGTACTTGAGAATATTTCTTTTTTAAGGAAGAAACTAATAAATCACTTTTGCTGCACTGTTTTCTTGCCTGTTAATTAAGATTCCTGCTAGTATCTTTTAATGGCCACTTTTTCAGTTGATTGTTTACTTAAGTTATGCATTTTCTTGCTATAAATTTATGTAATTCTGGGTTTAGCTTCTAATCATGAATTTCGGTACTTTTTTAATTTAATTATGGAGCATCAAATTTTATTTTTTCTTGGTTGAATTCTGCAATTTTTGATATCTGGTTGCTCTGTTGACTTCTTGAGTTACTGTCTAGTAGTTCAATTTGCGCGAAAGTGTTGATTGACCCCCTTATAAGTCGATCCCCACATTATAGTTAAGAGGGTAAATTGACACTTTCTTTCGCGGTTAAATTTGAGAATTGATTAAACATTTGTATGTTTTTTGGGTTGTGTATGGAATTTGACAGCTGAATTCTATCTAGTAATTCATCAGAAGAGAGAATTGTGTATAATATGGGTTGGTTGAGTAAGATTTTTAAAGGTTCTAGCCATCATCGCAGAGATTCAAGAGGCAAATGTCATTGTAGATGTGGAGAACACCCACCTTGGGTTGGCCCTGCCATTTCTGGGGTAATTTCTTTCATTTTTAGTAATTTTATACGTTTGATTAAAATACACCTCAGATATTGAACAAGCGTGATTCTTACCAGACTAGACAATGATAATGTTAGTCCGGTTTTTAAAGGTTCTCTTCTAGGTGTGATGATGAAATACTACTGTGATTAAAATCTGAGATAAAGAAGTTGTTATTATGATAAATTTGTCAATGATTAGGGTGACTGATAACGAAATTGAGTTAATATTGACTCGAGTATATATGATCCCAGTGGTCAGTATTAGCTTAATATATCTCTGTTGATGTACTTGAAATGCAGGATACATGGTCAGATGACAATGAAGATGTTGATCGCGCAATTGCACTTTCTCTTGCAGCAGCAGCAGATGAAGCAGAAGAAGAAGAGGAGGAGGAGGAGGAGGAGTTACAAACGGAAACAAAGGAAGAAGATCCTAAAGGAAAGAAGGTGATTGGTATGTTAGTTAATCCCTCTTGTGATATATGAAACAAGGTGAATCATATTACCAAACTTCAATATTCAGATCATTGACCATAACAGATTACCCGGATGCTGTAAGCTTGGGGTCCCCCGTTCTGAGAACCTTTTGAACTTGCTCTTAGACGGCCCTGGCCTTTATGCACTGTGTGATGCTTTTGCTGTAATGGTGGTGGGAGAGATCATAATGCACTTTTCATGATCTGATGATAATTTTATATGTAATAAATTAAAGAAATCTTCTGATACATTTTTTAGTAGATGATGATTGTCATTTGGAGGAAGATGAACTACTTGCCAAAGCTCTTCAAGAAAGTCTGAACATGGAGTCGCCTGTTCCAACTCCATCGCAGTCTCCTCCTCCTAGATCTTCTCCCCGGTATGATCCTTGGAGATACGAACCATATCCTTGTTATTTTCTTATAGATTGAGGTCTTACTAGAGTTTTTGATGAGATGTTTCTTATAGGAATTCGATGAAAATATTTGATGAGAGTATTTATTTTAAAGTTAAAATGTTTAAACTCTGAACTGTTTCTTCTTGTATTTCCGCATCAAGAAAGGCTATGATGTTTCGATGATTCTTTTATGAGATGATCTCACTTGTGAGTTGTGATACCGTGCTAAATACGAGTACTTTTCTATTCGTAATTTAACTATATTGTTAATGGGTTGATCTCATGTAGTCATGTGTAAGACCGTCTCATATAAGTTTTCATTATGATTATAATTTTCATTCAACCAGATTGTGAAGTTGAATAACTCGATGTTCAAGTAATTTTGTATCAGGACATGTAAGGGATGTGATGCTGATATTGGGCATGGACGATATTTAAGCTGTATGGGAGGATTTTGGCACCCAGAATGCTTCCTTTGCCATGCCTGTAATGAACCAATCTCTGAATTTGAGGTTAGCAGCACTGTCAAATCTCAATACGTATTCAAAACTTGCATTTCCCCTTATATGTTAACGTTGCAAATATCATGCACCAGTTCTCTGTATCTCGGAATCATCCCTTCCATAAATCTTGCTACAAGGAGCAACACCATCCAAGGTGTGATGTCTGCACAAACTTTGTAAGTCCCTTTACATCATAATTGCTTCAGTTAACCAAGTTCATAGAAATGTACTTGTCAATAGTATTGCTGTATAGCTTTGTTCTAAATTAATCAGATTACATAAGATGAAGAGCTATTGTACAAGTGATCGATAAGCTCTACTTTTCTACTTTTCTGTTTCCTTCACTAATAGAATCAATGTTCACAATCGCAGTGTATTGGTTGTGATCACGGTCTGCACCGGTGTCGCAGAATATTGGTTTTAGCAAAAGAAACCTGGTCAGGGAAATGTGTTGGCCCCATTGTGGCCTTGTGGGTCATATTGGACCAGTGAGCCGATTAGCAATAAACTTGGCCAATTTGGGTGGTTATTTTGAGTCAAAGGGTTTCCGGTCCTTGATTTTGAGTCAAAGGGTCGGGTCAACTCAAGTTTCAGTCATATTCGGGTTGTTCTATATAGGTCTATTGTGCCTTGGGTTAGCTTCTTCATGTTGAAGTGTAAGCATCAAGAAGGAATGTAGGATCCATCTTATATAATTTTCTGATCTCACAGATTCCAACAAATGCAGCTGGGCTGATTGAGTATAGAGCACATCCTTTCTGGATGCAAAAGTACTGTCCTTCTCATGAACACGATAAGACTCCAAGGTGCTGTAGCTGCGAAAGAATGGAGGTCAGTAAAAAAACGTCTCATACTCTTAACCCTCTTAGCCCCTCAGGGAAAATAAGGGATAGAAAGGGAAGTAATGCTGTCATTTAGAGCTTGATCTCAGACTGAAGAAGTTGATTTGAGTTACAGTCTATGTTACTCTGACTCGTCATATTATCTCGCATACCCATGTCTCTCTTTATTTTTAGCGAGTTGGACACTTGGACACGGACCCGTTCCATTCCAACCAAGTCTGAGTAACATAGGTTATACTTTATAGTCATTTGTTGTGGCTGATTTCATTAGCCGTATCCCCCGTGTTAATATTGATGCAGACAAGGGACGCTAAATACCTGGTACTTGATGACGGTCGAAAGTTGTGCCTAGAGTGCCTTGACTCATCGATCATGGATACCAACGAATGCCAACCTCTTTACATTGAGATTCAAGAATTCTATGAAGGGCTAAACATGAAAGTGGAACAACAAATACCGATGCTACTGGTGGAGAGGCAAGCACTAAATGAGGCCATGGAAGGGGAAAAATCCGTAAGGCACCCTCACAACCTATTGTCTTACAAATGATAAAACTAACTGAATTTCCTTGTGAGTCTCACTTGATGATTTAAAATTCTGTTAGGGTCATCATACCTTCGCGGAGACAAGAGGACTCTGCTTATCAGAAGAACAAACCATTCGCACGGTTAGAAGCTCATAGCATCTTGTTTTTTTTTCCTTTACCTTAATTTCTATATTATTTCCCTTTCTCGTGTTCTGTTTTTCCTAAGCTGCTCAGGCTATCAGTTTCAGTTCCCTTTCCGGTGCTGTAATTTTTGTTACAGCCCACTTGCCTTATGTCTAAAGCGACACTGAAAAAGAACTTATGGTATTTACAAATACCTGACTTATGTTAGAACTGACTATCTGAATTTTTTTTCTTAATCGAAAACCAGATTTTCAGGCGGCCGAGGATTGGGGTAGGTTACCGAATTATAGACATGATAACTGAGCCATACCGGCTAGTTCGGCGTTGTGAAGTCACAGCTATATTGGTCTTGTTTGGCCTTCCTAGGTAATATTACTCTTTTGTTTGATTTCATATACCATCTAATTTACTCCTTGATTCGTCACTTACTGCTTGATAGCTCCTGTGGAAACAACCTTGACTGTTATACTTAACTGTGAAAAGAGTAGCAAATCAGTTTTATGCTGACAGGTTTCAGCTTAAGTACCATTAATCAATAACTTTACAATTTAAGCTAGTTGTCATGTGCCGACTTGCACAGCTGTGTACGATATTCCAATAAGTGAACACATCTAAAGAACTGTTACAATGACAGGCTATTGACTGGATCTATCCTAGCTCATGAGATGATGCATGCATGGTTAAGGCTCAATGGGTTCCCTAATCTAAGACCAGAGATTGAAGAAGGGATCTGCCAAGTATTAGCTCATATGTGGTTAGAATCTGAAATAATGGCAGGTTCCACGAGTAGCAGCGGCAACACATCAACCACCCCGTCAACATCATCAGACTCAGGATCATCCTCTTCTACCAACAACTCTTCAAAGAAAGGTAAAAAATCTCAGTTCGAAAGGAAACTTGGTGAGTTTTTTATGCACCAAATTGAGTCGGATTCGTCGGTTGCCTATGGGGAGGGATTCAGAGCAGGTAATCAGGCAGTGATCAAGTATGGACTCAGGAGGACCCTTGATCATATGCAATTAACGGGGGACTTCCCCTAATGAGGATTTCCTATACCATACGACATTTATTTTTGTAAAGTCTTGCTATATATACCGATATACACTCGAAGAAAAAGGAGACGACAATTGGAATCAAAGAGGATTGTAGATACTGGAGATCATACATAATTTTTTGAGGGAATACATAATTTTTTCTGCATTCTGTTAAGTGCAAATACTACATTTATTTTTTCTGAATTTTTTGAGGGAAGTACCAGATAAATATAAGGAAGGTATAATAATTATACATGTATTTTTTAGCTGAAATGATAATGGTAGGATAAATGTTGAAAACATTGTAAAAACATATAACAATTCTTTTAATGTTCATTTTGTATGAATTATTTATGTAGGGCTTTTTATTGTGTTTTTCGAGTCCAATTTCGTCGCACTCTCTATTCTTCGAACTAATGTGGTTTTCACGTAACACAAGCACAACACAACTTGGTGCAATTTTGGTGGGTGTTCCAATCCTTTCTCAATCCAAGAAATGCGTCCCTTTTATATACGCTAGAAAACAAACAAAACTAATAAAATAAAATAACAGGATTCCAACAATGACACGGATCTACCAATATCGAGCACGAAAACGTATACCAACTTGGACAAGCTCCGGGTCCAGACGGGTTTCAAGCTTTATTTTATCAGAAACATTGGTCCGTTGTTAAAGAGGATGTTTGTGCTATGGCTATGAAGGCTCTTGAGGGTAAAGGCTTCCCGCCTGGTTTGAATGATACCCATATTGTTCTAATTCCTAAAATCACTGGTCCTGAGCATATTTCGCAATTCCGCCCCATTAGCCTATGCAATGTAGCTTATAAGATTGTGAGCAAGACTATAGCTAATAGACTCAAGAAGATTCTGCCTCGACTCATATCTGAAAACCAAAGTGGCTTCGTCCCGGGTCGCCAAATACCTGACAACATAGTGGTGTTTCAAGAAACAATTCATACTATGCGCAAATACAAAGGGAAAAAGTGATATATGGCTATCAAGATTGACTTAGAAAAGGCCTATGACCGTCTTAGATGAGATTTCATTAGAGCCACACTACAAGACATGTGTTTCCCAACTCTCATGATCAACACAATAATGGAGTGTGTTACATCGCCATCGATGCAAATTCTCTGGAACAGTGAACCGACTGAGAAGTTTCAGCCTACAAGAGGGGTACGTCAAGGGGATCCTTTATCCTCTTATTTATTTGTCATATGCTTTGAAAAATTGCAACAAGTTATTGATGAAAGAATTCGTAGCTCTGACTGGCTCCCGATTCCTATTTGTAAAAACGGACCTAAGATTTCGAACCTATTCTTTGCTGATGATATGGTCTTATTTGCGGAAGCTAGAGCGGATCAGGCTCATGTCATTAACTATGTTCTTAATCATTTCTGTCGAGCATCAGGAGAGAAAGTAAGTATAATGAAGTCTAAGGTTTATTTCTTTAATAATACCTCTACGGCTGTCATGGACGAGGTATCTGTAATACTACGGTTTTCTCTGCCTCTGGTTACTCGACCGAGTAGGACTTACTCTGTCGAGTAAGTTTATGTAAATTGGAATCAGAGTCTGTCTATCTGGTACTCGATCGAGTACTCATGGGACTCGATCGAGTAAGGGCCACTCGATCGAGTAGCCTGCTTACTCGATCGAGTAAGTTTGTATTACGGACCTGTTTAGTTAGGGTTTGCTAGTAACGCGAGATTTAATTATTATTACGGCCGACGGTTTTCATCACTATCACAAATCATATTTCAWTYMMAAMYTTTYHAAAAGCAAAAGRGAGATCGTGCCTTTYTCCTTCTCGCGCTATTTKCAAATCCAGGAGTTCGAGTCGTCGGTTTCCGGTGTCGTTTGCGTCATCTTGTTCCTTGTTTCGTGGGTAAGTTTCTTATACTGAATTCATGTCTTTTGGTTAATAATGCTTAAACCCTAATTGGGTATYGTGGGGTATTTGGGGATTTTTGAAGGGTGGTTTGTGATTGTGTGTGTTGTGTATATGGTATAGGAGGGGGATTCGTAGAACAGCGTCTATGAACTGTCATTGTGGTGATTTGCTAGCCAGGTAGGGTTTCCCTACTTAGTTGTTGATTTATGTGGCATTTTGTATGATTATTGTGTTATGTATG
>VHZZ01019846.1:7079-21813 GCA_009801015.1 Silene noctiflora | reverse complement strand
AAATAATTCCTACTACCATTAAGAAATAATAAAATTAATATTCCTAAGATATGACTTCTTTTAGGAAAGAAATCTCGACATCTCTTCCTTGGGTGYTAAGTAACCGAGTGAAACAGCTGCGGAATCTGTCTTCTGACTGAACAGTCTTGGAGTCTGTTCACTTCGAAGCTGAGCTGCATCATTTTTGCATCAAGGAGACTTAGAACGAGTGAATAAGTTGTGAGGAAAGTATACAAAATTAGCCCAATGGATACTACCCTTACAAAGAATACAAATATCAAATTGATATCAAAATAGTTTATATTATTATAAGAAATATCCAAAATATTTTGGGTATTACAATTTCTCGGTAGGTTATTTTCAAGTTATTTGTGGATAACGGCCAATTCGGGTTGGGTTAAATATAGCGGGTCAACTCGGGTTCCGTGTACCAAATTTGAGTCCTCAATTTGGGTGCGGGTAAAGTTCAGGTAGTGTTATTTGGTACGGCTCAGTTTTGCCAAGTGCAAATGTGAGGGTAAGAGCATTTTTTAGAATAAAAGAGGTTTAAGGAGAAACTGTTAGGGTGTGTTTGGATTGAGGGATTTGAAGGGAAAAGAAAGGGAGGAAAAGTAGGAGATTTAAAATCCCTTGTTTGGATAGAAAATGAGGGTGGAGGGAAATGGAGGGGGAGAGATTTGGAGGGATCCAATTTCCCTCCTCCAAGCCTAATCAAAATCTCTCCACAATAGGCAAGATTTGGAGGGAAATTGTATCCAAACACCAACACTCCATTTCCCCTCCCCTCCCCTTCCCTTCTCTCCCTTTCCCATCCCTCCTTCCCCCTCCCCTTTCTTTCCCTCCACTTTTGCTATCCAAACAGACCCTTAAAGAAGCATCAAGACATGATATAACAGTTAGAATGAGATTAAAAGGAAAATAAGAAACAAAAATATATTTTGATGGTGAAAAAAAAGAGCCCTAATTAAACTCATTATCAGAAACGTTCCAAGAGCCATTGACAATAACGGAGGACATCAAACACGTGGTAGAGACAGAGATGAGAGATCCAAAAAGAAGAGATCTAAAAGGCATAAGGTATACTGCATCTATATTAGTCATTTATCATATTTTAGATACTAAAATCAAAAGAGAGAAGACTTGACATATTATATGTAATGCATGCAATGTTAAGTGAATTAAAATACGAAAGGATTGTCGTTTTTGTTTTGTTTCACCAATTAAACCTCCGAAAACAACTATCTAAAGGAAAAAAATTGTGTCATCCAAGCTTTAATTAGTTTACCAAATAAAATCATATGCTGAAACAATAATGATCGTTATGCTAGCATTGAAATTATCCTATAGTTCCCTTTACACAATAAAGGGCTAAAACGACTTTACACATTATACATTTAGCCAGCTATTTTAGAATTTGTGCAACACACGGGCAAATCACATGTTGAAACAATAAATTGTCCGACAACCCCCTCTACACCAATTAGTAGACTATACAACCTATACAACAAGTAGTATAGATTAGGAGCTTTATAATAAATGATTTGAACTTATATGTACATTTTACGAGATTTATTGAAAAGAATCTGAGCTCCTATATATAAATTTTAAACTCAAAATATTATAATGAAACTCAAAAATAATACATACAAGCTCAATTAGATTTAAATTTTAACACCTAAAAAATTAAAATGTAACTCATAAATTTTAAAAGCTCAAAAAGATTGCATATAAGCTCAATTAAATTTTTATTGGATGTACCATGATCATATACATATGATGTATAATCTTATTTGTGCCTCTACATAATAAAAGCTAAAACGTTTTTAAACATTACTTATATATTTAAACTTTAGTCAATTATTTAAGAATTCGAGCAATGCACGGGCAACACACTAGTCTATATTAATTGAATGTAAAACACAATTTAATCCGATACTACCCGATCGAACGCCCGATATAAGTAACACGAATAATACTCCCCGAAACCCGATATAATTGCGACTCCTAACTTAAGAAAGTTATGACTCGAAACTCGCCTGAACTTAACTTGAATACGATAAACCAATTAAAGTGGCTAACTGGATTGAACCTAATCGAAATCGAATTAAAATCATGATTAAGACTAGACTGATTAAAATGAACCAATTTAACCCGATTCAAAATAAAACTGAATGACCTACTTCCCAGATTTATATGCGGCTACGCTAGTTAGGGCAACTAATGTACGTCTTTATTTGATTGGCGCTTACCGACTTGAACGAGTATTGTTGGATTTTTTAGGCACCCTAGTACTATACTTAACTTATGTTAAATTTGAGACTTTTGAGTACTTGTTGGATTGGTGAATTCTCATTTCTTTGTAATCTCTGCCTTCGGCAATCGCCAAGATAACGTCAATTACTTAATTAGCCCAAACTATACTGCATAAAAAAGATTGCGTAACAACCAAGTAATAAAAAAGATTTTAGGCTCGAAATTGTATTTACTAGGGTCGAACGGCTCCTAAATTAGGTCCGTTCAAGCTCAAATCATATGAGCTCTGCTAATTTTCACTCTTAGGACAACTCAATTTTTACATAAAGATCCAGTCATATGTGACAATATTATTCAATAATAACCCAGAAACGTAAAAAGTCCATAAGGGTACAATTTGGTCACATTTTTACAATAGCTTTATTTGCCAACGTCAGATCAACAACAATGGCGACCAAGTCATCATTCATCAAACACCTTTCATACTATAAACTTCAAACTTGTATTCAACGCTCCAACACCACGAGAAATTAGACCTCTAGTAAGGCCACTGGCCGACGTAATTGCCAGGGGGATCATAGTTGCAAGAAACGTAATACCAACCATTATCGCACTGGACCCGAGCACACCCAAGTCGAATCGAGTTGGCCCAGACGACTTGAGTGTAATGGCCACATACCTCACCAGCGGCACAAGTATTAGAGGTATAGTCATAGTAGACTTGTTCGTCAACCCACAATCTTATGGCTTCTATCCCCGTCATGAAGTCACCACTACCCTGTGCTAGGTTCTCTCCGTATGGACCGCTCGAGTGTTCTAGCACGCAGTCGTTGATCTTCGAGCTTGCGTATTCCAGCGCGTAAGCTGCTACGGTGTCGTCCCATTCTATCGGCCCCACTCCTGGAATATTCATGCGGGATATGTTGTTTAGGAAATTGAGTACGTATAATTTTTGGTTGCTTCCATCCGTGAAAATTCTTAAGCATATTGTACTATGCCAAAAACATCATTCTCATAATACATCAGAATAATTAAGATTTGATGAAGAACGTACTTGGCAATTTAAAATAAGAGGATTTGAAGAAAACTTCGACATAAAAGCATTAAAATTAGAGAAGTAAATGCAAATGATGGTGATTTTACTAGTAAAATTATTATGCAGTGATACTCATGATCTAAGTTTGAATGTGTCATCAACATCAATCTTATTAATTTAATAACTCCCTTTAAACAAAAACAAAAATAGAGTAGCCAATGCAAAGTAATTAGATACACATACCAACAGCTGCACGAGCAACATTATGGGCATCAACGTAGTCTTGAGGTGAATTTTGTGCATTGCTTAATTGGACTAGGGCAATTGTAACAATTATCAAGCACGAGAACAAATATTGGTTCGGTTTCGGATAATTCATCTTTTGGTTGCGTTATATATTAGATGTGTTTGGTATACAAGAATGAAGAATAATGCTTATGATCAAGGGTTTTTATAGAGTAATCCTCATTTATTTGTTAGTAAAACAAAACATAGTTGTGTATAAATTTGATCATATAAAATAGACAACGACACAATATTTTTAATTATGTCCGCAACAAAAAAAAGGTAGGGTTTTTCTGAATGAAGATGCAGCTCCCCGTACACTTGTATTTCTAGTTACTCCATTGATTTAATCAGCTAATAATATTTTATTAGTGCAAGTCTTGTAAATATGTGCAAAAGTAATTATATATTAGGTATATTTCAGTAACAAGTTACCTAATACAAATATAATTAACAAGTTAGTAAGTTACGTACGACCAATTAAACTATGCGTGCATTTTTCTATATGAAAAAGATTGTACTATGGATTACGGATAAGCTAGGAGCTAGACACATAACAATCAAATGTTTTGATTTATTCTATACTAAAGACATCACCAGAATAACTCAACATAGACTAATTCATCCTGGTTGATATTATGAAGTACTCCGTAATTGTTTGTTTATAATCCAAATAAAAATCCCCTCTCCGACTTTCGTGTCACATCCTATATCTCACTATCCCAACATTTAACACATATGCGTTAAACGTTACAAAAAAAATATTTAAACATTATAAAAGGAAGAGGTGGTAAAAGATAAAGGTAGTGGGATACAAGATAAGATACGAAAGTGAAACAAATGATTCGGACTTAATCTACTGGAAAATGCCTTGTTGAAACGATAAGCAAGATTATATATGTATTCTGTTACACTGAGTTAAATTTGGGTAACATCGAGACGGCAAGAACGGTAGGGGGTTAGTTTACAGTGAGGATATGGTTAGTTTTGTACCAAGAGCCATATTGAGGAGCATTATATATATTCTCTTCTCTTCGATTCAACAAATTGTTTTCATTTGATTAAGATACGTTTTGGCTATGTTAGATAAATCATCTCAACCAAAAGTTTTAGGTGACGGTCGAGGGCCAACTAACATAATTATATCATATTACGCTCCCTCACTCGTATGTTCATTGGGTTTGAAGTGTAGCAAGTGCACACGCTTCCCCATACCATGTGCTGAAACTTCACTTCGTGAGATATTGGAGGCTGTCAGTATTTGAACTCACCGTGACCTTCGGTCACACTGGCTCTGATAGCATATTAGATGAACCATATCAACCAAAACTTTAAGTGATGGTTGATGCCCAACTATTATATATATTAATATCTTATTACGCCCCTTCACTCGAATGCCTGTTTAGCTTATTATATTAGTTGAGTCTCAACCATCACCTTAACGCTTTGAGTTGAGATTAGAACACTCGCGGCGTCTGAACTTTTCAAATTGCTTATGTACTGAGTTTAGGATTGACATCTCCGATTAAAGTTAGTACAAGTTTTTACCCTATTATGTAGGGAGTCCATAAACTCAACACTAACATTAGTTTATTCTAGAATTGAGTAGTTAAGATCACTAGAGTACTATATATATGCTTTGATTATTGCTGTAAATGTAATAATGTTACAAACCAATATCAATAATACAACAAGTCGATCAACCTTGCTCGAGCAGTGCTGGGGATGGCAATGGGTCGGGTTTGATCGGGTTTTGCAAGATTCAAACCCGATCCATTTACTTATTGGATCATAGATTCATATCCATACCCGATCCATATCCAAAATTCTAAAATCCATACCCGATCCATTATACTTTTTTTTCAAATCTATACCCGCTCCAAATCCATACCCGATCCATTATACTTTTTTTTCAAATCCATACCCGCTCCAAATCCATACCCGATCCACCATATAATCCAAAACTCAATCTGAAATTTGATTTGACTACATAAAAAATTAATTTTATATAAGAAAATTGAAATTTCAAGTTTAATAAAGCCTAAATTTTACAAAAATATCCTATTGGATCTTGTTCGGGTTTGGATTAGGTTCGGGTTTTCCAATAGTGAATATGGATAATATGAGTTTTTAAATAGTGGATTTGGGATGAGTTTTTAAACGGTGGATTTGGATCGAATTTTTTCTTTTAGTTCGATTCGGGTTCGGTTTGGTTTGGACCATAATTGTCATCCCTACGCAACGCTGAGCTTGTAATAACAAATGTATTTTTACAAGTGCCAAAAAAAAAAAGTGAGATCAACAATTACTTTATGAAATATTCTTCCTTTTGAACTTCTACAATTAACCCTTTTTAAGCCATGTCGAATGATAGTATAAACATCTAGTCTCATGTGACAATTTTCCAATCAGAACTTTAAGCGCGGATTCGTCATAGATTGCTAGAAAAGGTCAAGTTCAACTCAGGCTCAAGCTAGATGACTATTTAATCGAACTTGAGCCAATCTTTAATCAAACTTATTCATTAATTAATAGTTTTCCACATACGAGCTCAGTTTATTTGCATTCGTAGGACAACTCGAATAATAAAATAAAAATCCATTAACATGTGACAATTTTATTAGAGAACAACACACAAACGCACAAAGTCTGATCTATGGAGGTAACATATAATTCAATCACATTTATACAATAGTTTTATTTGCAAACGTCAACAACAATGGTGATCGATCAGGCCATCAAACACCATTCACACTACAAACTTGACACATGTATTCCACAAGAACCCTAGTAAGGCCATTGGCCAACGTAATTGCCGGGGGGATCATAGTTACAAGAGATATACCACCAACCATTATCACACTGGAGCCTAGCACACCCGAGCCGAATCGAGTTAGCCCAGACGACTTGGGTGTAATGGCCACATACCTCACCCGCTGCACAAGTATTAGAAGTATAGTCATAGTAGACTTGTTCGTCAACCCACAATTGTACGGCATCTGTGCCCGTGAAGGCACCACTCCCCTGTGCTAGGTTCTCTCCGTATGGACCGCTCGAGTGTTCTAGCACGCAGTCGTTGATCTTCGAGCTCGTGTATTCCAGCGCGTATGCTGCTACAGTGTCGTCCCATTCTATCGGCCCCACTCCTGGAATATTTCATGCAGGATATTGTTTAGGATAGATGAATATTATTTACCATGGAATTCGGTCATTTGTTTACCTATTTTATTTTAGAGTGTCTTGTTTGTTTATTTACCTTTCTATATTATGTTGATTTTTTATGATAATTTGATGATGCACATCCATTATGTCCACTTGTCATCTACTAACAACCATCACAAATGGTCTCCTCTCATTTCCTTAGTGTTTGTGACAAAACCAAGGTAAATAAGTGATTGGGACGGAGGGAATATCTAGAGGATTTGACGAAAATTACTCCATATAAAATAAAGCATTAAAACTAGAAAACTAAATGCAAATGAGAACGAATTAATTAACTAATAAAGTCATCATACACTAATACTCATGACCTAAGTTTGAATTTGTTATCGTTAACATTATTATTTCTATAACTCCCTTTAAACAAATACAATTATAGAGTAGCCAACAATGCAAAGTAATAAATTAGATACACATACCCACAGCTGCTCGAGCAGCGTTATGAGCATCAACGAAATCTTGAGGTGAATTTTGGGCATTGCTTATTTGCAATAGGGCAAGTGTATTCAAAATTATCAAACATGCCAACAAATATTGGTACGGTTTGAGATAATTCATTTTGTGTTTGTGTTATATTGGGATAGTATTAGAATGTGTTTGGTATACAAAGATGAAGAATAATGTTTATGATCATGGGTTTTTTATACTGTAATTCTGATTTATTTGTTAGTAAAAGAAAATCGAGTTGTGTATAAATTTAATCATATAAAATAGACAATGGCTAATTATTTTTAATTATGTCCGCATCAAAGAAAAAGTAGGGTTTTTTCTGGATGAATAATAATTGAATATGAAGCCCTCCGTGCACTTTTTTTTCCAGTTGCTCCATTCATTGGATCATATCAACTCGTTGTACAAGTATGCAATTATATATTAGGTATATTTCCATAACAAGTTACCTAAACCACATTTAATTAATTATTACTCTCTAGATCGGATCATTTGTTATTTATTCATTTCATCACAAAGTCAAAGACCAAGAAAATGAAAACCGAAGAGATGAAAATTATTGATAAGTAAAGAAGTACTTTCACATGTCTACTTACCCACATCACATACCTATTTATCCACTTGTGTAATTTTACTAACAGCAGAGAAATAGATAACAAATGAGTAATACATCACAAAAACAAAAATAGATAACAATTGACCGCGATGAAAGAAGTAGTAGCTACTAGCTAGTTCATACGACCATTTAAATTATGCATGTCCCAATTCTGTGTTATTGAGATCCTTTAAAGTTTATTCCATTTTCTAAAATGAGCTCTATGGGCACATATTAAGAGTATTTAAATGGAAAATTTAACAGTAAATATAACATTGAAATTTAAAAGACGGTTTATTATTTTTATTTTCCATGGTATTAATTAGTATTAAACTTTTCATTTAAATACTCTTAATTTGCACCTTTATGACACATTTTAATAAAACTGTATTACAACTCTAGAAGATCCTAACCCGAGGGGTTATGGATATTTCTATGAGAAATATTGTACACGGATTATGGATATTCTACTAGGTACACATAACTATCGCAATGTTTTGATTTTTTCTACAAACAAGGACATCATTAGAATGACTCAACATACAAGCGAAGGGTGCGTATGCAAATAGACTAATTCTTCCAAGATGATAATATTATAAAAATTACTCCCTCTGTTACGATAGATTGTTTACATGATAAATTCTAGAAGAAGGGAGTGTTTCATAATCGTTTATATTACTGAGGTTATGTTTCATTGGCTACATGATCACCTTTATATAAAGGTCTACCTCTAATTAACCTAAGAAACATAATAATTTTTATTCACCTAATATTTCCTACATCTAATTATCTTTTTATGATACTATCTTATTCTCGTAATATTACCATATTATTTCAATATGGGATATTCACATATGTCACACGTTTTTTAAGGTTTCCCTTAAACTCATGGTAATTTGATAAAAATTTACATGAGTTTGAAAATACATGTATGATAATACTAAACAAACACACGTCTTCAGATCTTCATTCATAATTCTTCTATTCTTCACCAGGTGGTAGGCTAGGTGCGTATAGGACTCGCCGACCATTTTTGCATAAATCGCAAGTCAATTTAGTTGCGTATAGAACTCACCAGACAATTTCGGTTGTGTATATCGCCAGATAATTTCAATTGTTTATAGAACTCGCCAGACAATTTTTGTTTTTGATTGCGTATTGGAGACTCGACAGACAAGTTATACCACCTTGATTAGAATCCCCTATCTACTAAAAGAATAGGAAAATCTCATAATTTTCCCTCTAAAAAGCATCTTTTTAAATAAGGTAGCTAATACTCCCTCCGTCCCGGTCAATTGTTGTCCTTTGGTTTTGGCACAAAGACCAAGGAAAGGGAAGGCGGCCTATTATAAGATGACCAGTGTACCAAATTAAGTGTGAATGATCAAGTTACTCATCAAACACAATCCTAAAATAGAAAGGACAACAAATGATTGAGACACCCCAAAATGGAAAAGGACAACAAATGACCGGGACGGAGGGAGTAACATTTAAGTACATAAACTAAAAAGAGAAATTAATAATTATAATAATTTATTTCATTAAATTATTATCTTTTATTAAAATTAATCTTTTCATCAAATTATATTATTTTCACAAAAACTCTAAACTGTAAGTTTTAATTAAAATATAAATAATTTTCTTTTTATAAAACTATAAAGTATAAATTACTAAATTTTATGGACGCTATCATTTGAGAATATCGCGACTCATATTACGTATAAAACAAAACTCTAAACTATTTTTATATTTTCGTGACAAAAAACTGATTAGAATTATAAATTGGAATTATTAGGTTTGTTAAAATAAATATTTGCTTAAAAAAATACATTTCAACACGCTACTTATTTCTCTTTAATTACTTTTCAGTTCCAACTTTTTATTTCTCAAATCAAAATGTAATGATGAGAAAAAATGAACCATTAACTAGACACCACCATTATATAAGTAATTTATTAAAAATAAAAAACTCTATATACCATGCATTTATTGCACGGGATCTAAACTAGTTAAAGAAATATAAATTTATGAAATAGTAGAAACCTCCATTTGATGAAGTAGAAGATGAATGTAGAAGAAGATTTTAAAGAAAAAATAATCTAAATAAAATGTGTTTTGTTATTGATGATTTAGAATGAGAGGAAACACAAATGTATATATACAAGCTATCAATGACTAAGCAACAAACTAATTCCCTAACTAACTAGCCACATCATCAATACGTGTATGTTGTTATCAACCAATCAGGTTCAGATACTATAATACTACGGTTTTCCCTGCCTTAGGTGACTCGACCGAGTAGGACTTACTCTGTCGAGTAAGTCTGTGTCTTTTTAAGTCAGAGTCTGGAAGTGGGGTACTCGATCGAGTAGCTGGGTCACTCGATCGAGTAAGGTACGTATGCGGAACGATTAAAATAGGTTTTGTTAATAACGCGAGTTTAACTTAATAATCATTCGACGACTGTTCATTACTTTCTAAATCTTAAAACTTCCACAAAGAAACCTCTCAAGTGTTGCTACTTCGTTATCTCGCGCTATTTGCAAATCCGGAGCTTTAGTCGGTAGTTTTCCGCGTCGGTTGCGTCATCGTATTCCTTGTCTCGAGGGTAAGTTCTTGGTACTGTTTTTATGTCTTTTCGTTATTGTTGTCTAAACCCTAATTCGGGGGTTAGGGTGGTTGTTTGGGGGTTTTGATATGGATTGTGATATGTGGCTATTGTGGATGTTAAGAATTGGATTCGTAGAGGATCAATTCTGATTGCTTGAGTTGCTGTTGGTGATTGCTCTCAGGTAGGGTTTCCCTACTCGGTTACTGTTTTATCGCATGGCATTGTGAATATTGTGTTTGTATGATGTATATATGTTATGTGTTGAGTGATGTGACGATATGATGGAGGTGGGGATTGGAGTGTGTTGCGAGATGCGTTCTCGGCTGAGTGGAGTCACTTGCGGGAGTGRCTTCACGCCCTTGATTCGCCCTCCGTGGAACCCGCCACGGGAGGGGATGTTCACATTAATGAACATGGGTTATCGCTCGGTATGATGAGCGGAGCTTAGGTGGGAACGGTTGCGGTCCCCCACTGGCAGGGCTACACACCTTGGGTGTGTAGTCAGTGATGTGGTGTTGGTGGTGTGATGAAGGAGACTTGTGGTATTGCTATGTTGTTATTTAATTGATTGTTGTACAGTAACTGACCCTGTGTTGTCTTTTGTAACTGTGATGATCCATTCGGGGATGGTGAGCAGATTTGAGCAGGTATAGCATTGATGCGCTTGGGATGGATGGGCAATAACCTTATTAGAGAGTCTTCCGCTGTGCTGAGTCTTTTAGTAGTTTATTTTGAGACTTGTATTTCGTTCGGTTTTGTTAAATGGTTTTGGCTAGACAGTTTGATAACAATGTAATCGTTAAATACTTTATTTAAGTTGTTTCGTTATTGTCTTATGATTATCATTGCCTCGGAAAACCGAGATGGTAGCATCTTCATACCTAAGGTGGCCTTGGTAAGGCACTTTGGAGTATGGGGGTGTTACAAAGTGGTATCAGAGCGACAATCCTGGAACCTGTAAATAATGAACCTAATGAATCTAGGGAGTCAAAATAAAATGAACCCGGGTATGAAGTCGTAGGAGCTCATGCAAAGGCTTGGGAGACGTCCTAAAGCCGTGTTTTCGCCCTACAACTTTAAACCGGTCCCAATGGGGTGTCAAGGGATCGTTATGTGATAGAGTTGGTGTATATATGTGTGTGTATATAATGCATGTGGTGTGAAGTAAAGATGTTGGTTTATATTGAAGCATGATGATGGAAAATGTGGAATGGAAAGTGTGATGTATGTATGGAGTTATGTGAATGGTGTAACATGCTAGTTACTGATTTGGTTTTGCATGTGATATGGTTAGTACGTGAATTCAATATGTGAAATGATGAGATTAAGTTGAGGTTGATGGTATCCATGTATATGCTTCGTATGAGTAATTGTTGATGTTGTAACATAGTTAGAAATAGCATGCGGGTAGAGTATAGTCCGCATGACTCGATCGAGTGGGGGAAACTCGATCGAGTAGGCAGGACTCGATCGAGTGGGCTGAACTCGATCGAGTGGGTTATGTGACAAAGTTGGGCAGGCTTCTGTTTTGTGGCACTCGATCGAGTAGCGAGGGGACTCGATCGAGTGGGGTCTGCTCGATCGAGTACCTTGGGGGACTCGATCGAGTAAGTTTTGGTGGGTTTCTGCCAGAATCTGGGGTGGAGGCACTCGATCGAGTAGGCTAGTAACTCGGTCGAGTGGCCTCTACTCGATCGAGTGTGTGTGGACACTCGATCGAGTCCGTTCGTGCAGGTCCTATTTGGTTTTGAGATATGAACTGTGCATTTATATCCACCTTTCTTATATAGTTATAATGCCGCCAAAGAAGAATGCCATGTACGCCAGGGCTGAGTTGATGAACATCGACGATGTGGTTAAGATGCTGGAGCATCAAKAGGCGCTTACTGAGGCGCTGAAGAAGTTTACGAAGGAAAAAGGAAGTGAGGTGGATTTCGCGAAGATGAGTACCACGATAGCTCGCTTCAACCCGAAGGAGTACGTGGGTACTGGGGAACCAATTTTGCTGGATAATTGGTTGAGGAAATGGAGAACATCCTGAAGATAGTTCACTGTCCTGAGGAATACCAAGTAGAGCAGGCTGCATTCTACCTGAGGGGAGCAGCAGAAGAGTGGTGGGATAAGGTAAGGGAAGAAACTTTAGATTCCTATCTAAAGCAGGGGAAGTCAGCGATACCTTGGGAAGAGTTCAGGAGGGCGGTGCGGCGTGAGTTTGTGCCTGAGCACGTGCGCAGTAAGCTGAGGAAGGAGTTCGATGAGCTGAAAATGACTCCTGACATGACGGTGGCCCAGTACTATCATCTCTTCAACGAGAAGTCGAGGTACGCAGAAGACATGGGATTGAGTGAGGAGAACCTCGCGCTGAGATTTGAGAAGGGGCTGACGTAYAAGATTATAGAGAAGCTGCCAGTTGGTGTACTTACGGATGTCARGGAGGTTTATGAGAGAGCGGGACGGGCTGAGAGATTGGTGGAGTTGGCAAAGGAGAACAGGGAGAAGGGAACGGAAAAGAGGAAGGCTGAGAGTGAAGGGGGTGGTCAATCCAACTATAAGAAGAGTAATCATGGCCAAGGGAGAGCGTATTCGTCAKGGGGCGGTTTTAGCAGTGGAGCTTCGTTCGGGCATGGTCGAAGTGGTGGTGGAAGTGGTTGGGGCATCTCATGCTTCAACTGTGGCGGTATAGGCCACAAGCGACATGAGTGCACGAGTGCTGTGTCGAAGGGCTTCCAGGGGAACTTCTTGCAGAGGCAGACTTAGAGTTACGGGAGCAGCAGGCCAACTGGGTCGTGGAATGGCTATGGGAACCGAGGTAACACTAGAGGGGCAAACCGCACTGGCGGTAATTCTCAGCATGGACCAGCTTCTAATGCGAACCAGGGGTCGGCTGCTAAGCCATCAGGTTCGGCGAGTACGGTGCAAGAAGGGGACCGAAAGACCAGCGGGAAGCTGTTTATAATGGACAAGAAAGCAGTTGAGAAAGATGCTCATGTAATCACGGGTACCTTTCCTGTTAACGGAGTCTTTACTTTTGTTTTGTTTGATTCGGGGGCGTCTAATTATTTTGTGTCGTCAAGTCATGCTAAGTTGTTGGGGTTGAGGGAATTCGAGTCTGTAAAGGATGAAGTTTYCATTCCGTCGGGAGAGTCTGTAGCATGTGGAAAGATGTATAGAGGTGTGTCCATGGTAGTGGGGCAGGTCAACTTTCCAGTGGATTTACTATAATTTCCTATGGATGGTTTTGAGATGATTGTCGGGATGGATTGGTTGGGAAAGTACAAAGCTAAGATAGACTGTCATCAAAAGAGAGTGTCTTTGAGAGGTCCAAAAGGAGTGAGTGTGTCTTATCGTGGGTTTTCTGTCAAACCCAAAGTTAAGGTGATTGCAGCGGTGACCTTGAAGTCCTACCTGAGGAAGGGGTGTCCTTTGATCTTGTGCCATGTGCGAGATGATCGGATCGAGAGTGCAGCGGCCGAGCAGATATCAGTAGTGGATGAGTTTCCAGATGTGTTTCCGGAGGAGATACCAGGGTTGCCGTCGAAGAGAGATATAGACTTCAGTGTGGAGTTGAAGCCGGGGACGGGTTCGATTTCTAAGGCCCCGTATCGCATGGGTCCTAAAGAGTTGGAGGAGCTGAGGAAGCAGTTGAATGACTTGATCGACAGGGGATACATTAGACCTAGTGTATCGCCCTGGGGAGCGCTGGTGTTGTTTGTGAAGAAGAAGGATGGGAGTTTGAGGCTGTGCATAGATTACCGGGAGCTGAATAGGGTGACCGTTAAGAATAAGTATCCTTTACCTAGGATAGATGACTTGTTTGACCAGTTAAGTGGAGCTGCGTTCTTTTCAAAGATCGATTTGAGGTCGGGTTATCATCAAATATTCGGGATGCGGACATACCTAAGATAGCTTTTCGGTCGAGGTATGGGCATTATGAGTATGTGGTGATGCCGTTTGGGTTATCTAATGCGCCAGCGGTGTTCATGGATCTGATGAACAGGGTCTTTAGTCCGTTTCTGGATCGCTTTGTCGGGGTGTTTATTGATGACATCTTGGTCTATTCTAAGACCAAGGAGGAGCATGAGGAGCATCTGAGGATTGTGCTGCGGACCTTGAGGGACAACCAGCTTTATGCAAAGTTGTACAAGTGTGAGTTCTGGTTGGAAAATGTGGCTTTTCTGGGGCATGTGATATCAAAGGATGGTGTGTCGGTGGATCCGTCGAAAATAGAAGCGGTATCTAAGTGGGTAGCACCGAGGAATGTAGCTGAGATCCGGAGTTTCTTGGG
>VHZZ01019836.1:0-26131 GCA_009801015.1 Silene noctiflora | reverse complement strand
TTTTAGACTAAAAATGTTTTAAAAATATCGTATTTCCGCCGCATGTTTACTCTTTAAAGTTAATTTATTCATGTCCTAAATAGCGGGGTGTCACAATATATGACAATTTTCATTTGTTACAGGAAACAACACAAACGCAATAGTTGAATATACACAATGTACGATATGTGACAATGTTATACATTTTTAAAAATTATTTTTTTAATTAAAAAATAGATTAAAAACGACATTAGAAATTATTTCTTGACTCGTATTCTGACCTTAACCCGATCTGTGACCCGCATGACCCGACCCGTATTCTGACCCGACCTGCCCGACCCGTTTGACAGGTCTACTGGGCACCAATACTAGTTATACTTAAACCGGAAACTCTAGTAAAAAAAAACAGCAAGAGACAAGGGGGGTCATTATTAGGTTTATTGTGGGTTAAACTAAAGTTGGGATTAATATGGATTATTCTCGTTAAATTTTCCAATTTATATGGTCATTTTACGACTCGTTCCACCTTTACTACACTTCCACATCATTCATTTCCCAACTAAAATCCTAATTGAAAAATTTGATGAAAATATGTACTCCCTCCGTCCCGGTCATTTGTTGTCCTTTTCCATTTTTGGGTATCTCAGTCATTTGTTGTCTTTTGTATTTTAGGATTGCATTTGATGAGTAATTTTATCTTTCACCTTCAATTTAGTCCACTTGTCATGTTATAATTGGCTCATTCCTCTTTCCTTGGTCTTTGTGCCAAAACCAAATGACAACAAATGACCGGGACGGAGGGAGTATATGACAAAGCAACTACATTAATAATTGGCTAAATCAACAGCTTCCGATTATGTATATGACAAAGCAACCACAAATCTTCTCTAACTGACTAACTGTGTCTAACATATGCAGAACGGAATACAGGTCAACTATGAATAATTGATCAGATACATTTAATTCCCCTTCCCTTTTTCTGGAGATGACGATTCACATGGACATCAAAATAAACTTCCAATAGGCGTATTAGCTGCTAGCCATAACTCGCACAGGAGATATTGATATCCGAGTGAAATAAGCTTCAGAAGCAGATACCATAGAGCGATGAAAAGCCATGGCAAAAGCAGTGATCAACATTACAACAGACACCCAATAGAATCTAACAGTCAACAACCAATCTCGCCTTGCGTCGTTGAGTATCTTTCCCAACACCACTCTGAGCCGGCGATCTCTTAGGAGTAACTGATAGTTGCGGGTGCTGGCAAATGACTGGAAAGGTGACATGGCAGAAATACCCTTCACATAAACACTAAGCATCCACTGGTTTAAGACATCTGCAATAGCTCTGCAAAGCTGTTGCCGAACTGGTGCAGCCTCATCTGATAAAAAGGCTCTCACCAACGAAGAACCGTCCTGTTTGTAAGAACAGACGATATTGACAAGAAATGTTTATTGATGTAAAAGTGAGATGATTATTAAAGAGGTGAAAGTTCAACTCTTAACTATTCCAAGTTTATCGTCTTCTATTGACTCTGGTGGTCAGCCTGCGACAACTTTGACTTTGACGGATATTTCTCTAAATTATTACATTTGTATAATACTCCATATATTGGTCAAAACTAACATCAATTGACCATCACAGTCAAATGGAAACACTAAAATTGGGATAGTAGTGCTATTTCCGATGATAAAAATATGAAAAACGCAACGGGAAAAATGAGTTATCAAGTATTTTATTTAAAGGTTTAAGCAATAACACACACTAAAGTACAAAGTGTGATTAAAATTTATCAGAAAAAGGAGTTTCATTATGTTAATTTTATTTCCATTGCCACTTCTGAGTCTCAGGATCTCCACAAAGTACGAGTATAGAGTATTTTAATTAAAGGTACAACAAAGCAATAACACACACTAAACTACAACTGTACACAGCCACACCGTCAAGCTCAGGCAAATGGTCATCCTGCCATCTCATCGTCTTCTTCAAGTATGTGACAATTTTTTTTTTCTTCTTTTTCCTTTTTAAATATCATACAAAGAATTTATTTCAGATAAAGCAGATGACCACCCGCCATTGCTACAGACCCATCATTTGGAGAGTGAAACATCTCCGATCACCCAGAGTGATAGTGGACTTGGATACACATGATGCACACCAAGGCACACTTTGACGATGCGCAAAGTGATACGTCAATGCATGCCAAATGGATAGTTTTATCCTAATAATATCTTAGAACTATCTTAGGACATACTAACCATTACATTTATTTTCAGAAATAATAAAGCCTTCGTGTACACTAAGAACACTCCTCAAAATCAGAATAAATGGAGCCTAATAGAATATTTGTAGGGAGCGCTTTTATCACCAAAAAAAATTCAGTTTTTATAGATTTTTGATTGTCTAGGCAAGGGCGACTAAGAGCATCCGCAACAATGGAGTTCCGCATATTTTATCTCTCTTTTTCTTATTCGTCCATCTCATTTTCCACTAATTTTTCCATCTACCTTCCCCAATTAATAACTACATTTATGCAACAATAGGGTTCCCCATTTACATATAAAAATTTGGGAACCTCCCCAAAAGGAACACAATTTACCCTTACTTTTTTTTTTGGGATGCTCCTCTAATAATGGTGGAGCCTCAAATTATGGGGAGGTTGGTACATTAGTGAGGTTGCCCATATGAGAGAGAGTGTATTTTGGGGAGCTAGATTTCCACCTTTGCGGATGCTCTAAGGGCCAATCATATTTTAGGTGTCAAAAAGTTGAGAAGTTATGAACATATCCCAAAATTACTTTTCCTGTTCCGTTTTTCATATTAAAAACTACAAATTCACCAAAGTTCTTATTTTGCTTCTGCAAACATATCAAGACCACTTCCCTTGCATAGAAAGAAGTCTTGGAGTCACCTACATAGAAGTTATTACTAAGATGATGTATTCACTCATCTTATAAACAAATGGCCCCACACTCTTTGACTAGCAATATTAAATATGGTGGTGGTGGTGGTGGTGGTGATAGTGTTTTTTAAATCATACAGCGCATATGTAACTGCAATACAAGGAAAGGTAACTTCTGGCAAGTCACTTACAGCTGCAACCAATAGTCTTCTAAGAACTACACCATCCTTAGAAGGTAAAAGGCGCAAGACAAAAGCAGCAACATCAAAATTTTCAGCAGTGGCACTCGAAGATTTCAATGCCGCATCAGCAGCAGCAGATTCCACAACCCCATGTAGGCTTTTCCTGGTGGAAAGTATTGACCAACAAATTTTAATAACCTCACAAACCCTTTCAAATTATAAACTCAATCACATAGTGATACGGAACAGATGAATACTTCAGTTAAGGAACAAAATGTAACAGGAACAGTTCCATTAAGTCTGGGCTTTTAGCGCAGACACATATAACAGGGATAAACAATATAAGGCAGCAAAAATTCGCGTGATTGGCAAAATTACAAAAATCAGGCCGCGACTGATTCCTAGATTAAGTCTCAAACTGAAATTTAATACCATGGCAGAAATTACAACATCATTAGCCATGGATATACATCCTACCAAAAATCTAAGAGTAGATTACAAGTTGATGCAGAGGAGGTTATATGTATTCACCCTTACCTCTAGAGGGTTAAAGTCTAGGGTGCTTCACCAGCTGGATTCTACATTTAGCTATAGAGCTATAACTATGTAGTGTACATAGTAATTGATCTGTAACAGTGTCTATCATTGACTCATTTCATACAACACGTCTCTGTGAGCTCATTGAAGCGACGATGGCTTAAGGCAACAAAAAGGTACAACGCAAAGGCATGCATGTCTCATGCAAAATATGAAACTGCATTTTGTAAACTAATTTTAATTTTCAAAATAGGATTTCATGCAACACCATTCCGGATTTTAGAAAGCTTTAACACATAGTAAGTGAATAATGTGGGGAAGCTAATGGTGTAAAAGAGCTGAAGACATTTTTATGAAATGCACGAGGAAGAGTTAGGTGCCCCTTATCCAAAAGCATATGTTTTATAAACTGCGCCAAAACCGAAACAAACCACTCGGGAAAAAAAATAATGAATTCAGAAAATCTTCAGCAAAAACAAAAAAGAAAAAAAAAATCCCACAAAATAACCACGCAAGGAAAACCATTTTCCACAGTAGCCAAATTGAAAATTTGTTTACCCAGAATGACGAAGCTTGAAATGTTGTGGCCTTTTTTAAAAACTCGACATAGTGTTTTCCCAAAATACTGAATCACCTCAAGAAAAGTTACTTGTCATCACTCCTACATCTCTCTTCTCGTTTGCCATATGAATTATCAGGAAAATGTACTCAACTGTCAAAAGTGTGATTTCAAAATTTTATAACAATAACTAGTTCTAGCATAGGTTCCGTCGATGCTTATTAGTTATAAGCTTTCAGTGATTATTATTAATACTTCAAATGTGACTCATGCTCTGCATTTTCCGCTGATTACTGGAGCTAGTGTACTCAAATTTGTAGCTAAATAATATTTTTTTTATTAAAAAAACTTATTTAAATAACAGTATCTGTAAGAAACCAAATCGTACCTTGCAGCACCTACTCTTAAGAACAAAGCAAGCCTTTTCCATTGAAACTCCCGTCTTCTATCTAAAAGAACCTGCAGAAAACATCAGTTGTTCCAGAAACTTTTATAAATGGCCTTCATAGTGTAGACAAAAGAAAGGGAGGCACAAATCAGCGGAACACAATAAATTCACTTGAAAAAGCAACAGCAGCAGTCCGCTTGTTGTTTCATAAAATAGATGGATATCCACTAGATAAATATTGAACAACACGTTTTGATTCTCACACCATCCATAAAACTCCCTCTATCGCATTTAGACAGTGGTGGACCCATGTAAGTGGATCCGGCACCGGAAACAAAAAATTTTGTGTGTATCTTGTCCAATTATTAGGCCAAAATAAATAAAATTATACTCTCTCCTATTTCATTTGTTGTTCCCTCTTCTTTTTGGCTCAAGAATTAAGGGAATCAATTTGGACCACACAAAACACATGACCCCACATGTAGATGATTTTTTACCACACAAAGTTGTCCAAAAAAGTAAAGAGGGAACAAAACTGGAATTGGATGGAAAAGGAAAGGGGAGATAAATGAAATAGGAGGGAGCATTTGTTATGTAAAAATAGCCTTTACATTTTCATGGGGTGCCCCTAATCCCTTCTCTTCATTTGACTACGATAATAAACAATGTCAAATTTAGCCAAAATTTAAACAAACATACAATAGTTACAACTTTTCGTAAATGTATATAAAAATATTTCAAATAAAATGTGACCATACCGTATCTGCACATATTTTTGGAGAAATTAAAGTTGGCAGGTTGTCATGTCTCAAGGAACACACAGTTCGATATTTTTTGTCGTCATCAAGTGTCAAATGTCAATGTCTAATGGATGCTAGTATGATACTGTTCAAATCCTGTATCATGGTACATAATCAAGGTATGATTAAAAAGGGTTTTTTTACATAGGTTTTGGCGGTATCCATCACCTTATGGCATCTTTATGAGGACTTGATGTTGCTAGGTTGCACTGTTTGTCCAACTAGTCATTTGTTTGGTTAAAGAATGGAACAGCATTTTGATGTTTGTAACTCATTGTTGCTTGTTTAATGGTGAGATACAATTTGGTAGAGGTGCTTGGTTCAGTATACCTACTTATTTCTTGGTAATATGGAATCGTTGCATGCTTCCTCATAAATGTTAATGTTAGCCAGCCCCAATTCATTTTTCAGACAATTTTTGTTGGGACTTAACAGGCTATCCTATTTCATGTTGTATCCAAGCAGTTAGTTGTGGCTTAGAAAATGAACCCCAGGCAATGGATTTTAAATAAGTTAGCAAAAACATAATCATTACTCAAGTATTCAGTATTCACAATTCGGTCATCTTGCAAGAGTCTCACAGAACTTTTTACGTCTAGATAGAGATTGACATCTACCCACTTTATTAGCTTTAAGGGCTTGCTTGGATTGAAAGTTATTGATTGACAAGTAATGGGTACAACGGAAAATAGGGGTGGTGGTAGTGGGTAGAGAAAGAGGATGAAGATAGGCAAATAATTATCCCATAAAGGGGTGGTAAAAATTACCCTGAGTTATGCATTATTCTCATATGTATGGGAGTAACAACACCCAACAACTCCCTGATCCTCCCTTCATCACTCCTTATCTTCTGTTCACCGCCAGCATTTTATTCTTTTTGTTCTCTGTTTCCAATTCCATTAACCCTATAACAGTTATCCCAACATAAGCATACAAGAGAAGATCGAATGTGCATATAATAACAAAAGCACTAAGTTTTTCTCCCACCAATATAGTAAATACGCTGGAAATCCATTAGTAAATAAAAAAAAAACGCACACTTGAAATTCAAATCCAATTATCCTCCACCATGAACCAAGAAATTACTGACACCCCCACTTACCCTGGCATCAAAATTTTATCCATGTGAGCAAACTATATATTTCAGTAATTGCACTTACCGAATGCAGAAGTTTCTGTGATGCGTCAGAATTATCTGTAAGCAATTTACGCACAACATATGGGTAAGCAGCTTCAAAAGTCCTAAAATTTTCATCTGCAGCAACTGCTAGACCTGAGACAACCATAAAGACTACATACATTAGCAAGGTAGTGAAGGTACCACATTAAATGCATCCTTTAACACAATAAGGAATAACACTAGAAAAGAAGAGAGCAAGAAATTGAAAGCATATCCCCTGCGCAGGACATTCTCCAATTCAAGCACTAGCACAAAAACACAACTTCAATGCACATACACATCACTTCAATACCAATACCAATTCCCCTACCCCTACCCCTACGCCTACCCATACCACCACAACCACAACCACAACAACCACAACCACAACAACCATAAATTAATACTTAAGATTAGGGAAATTCTCAGGATACTCGAGGAATGACATTTTGCTAATGGTGCCTTACTTAACTTTCTATATAGTGTCCTTGAGCTTTGGACTTGGTGCCTATTTGAAGAAACTTCCCATCTATAAATTTTCAAAACTATAGAACTTGAACAAACTTCAAATTATTTTTTTTATCAATTTTTAAAAACACTTTAACTAGTTTATACTGAATAGTATATACTTTTAAAAAAAAAAAAAAAAGAACCTTCTTTATACATTCTTTTTTTACAATTTATAAAAGCTAAAGGAAATACTTTACAACTTTTTTGGCACTCTTATATTAATCATAATTTTTCATCTTATCAAATAGGATAAGGTATACATTTTGATGATTTCGTTATTTTTTTCGTAAATATTATTTATATTTTAAAAGCCTGTTTATAATTTTATTTAATTTTGGAATGTGCTAGATTTAAGTCTTCAATCTTTTTCCGAAATATTGACAAAAAAATAAAAATAAATAAAAATTGACTTAGTTCGGATTCAAACTTAGTTGTCAAATTGGTGTCCACGTAGGATTGGGTAAACCTTATCTAAGACACGTGACACCGTCTAAATCCAATCGCAAGAATTGAAAAAGGAAAAAATAGCGTTAGGCACACTATTAGGAGTAAAGAAGACCAGCCATTCCCAATGTTGTGTCTATATTGGAATGGTTTTTTTCTTGTGGTATTACACTAGATACAACGTTACCAATGGTGTGTCCGCCCCATCTCTTAAGTTTAGTATTTTTCAATCCTAAGTGGACACAATTTTGAGAAATTAGTTTTGGAATAATTAGATTGATTCCAAAAACAATATTCTTTCAAGTATTACGGAGTATTTCACAAAAACAAAAAAGAATTGAAGTGTTTGATAAGTATCTTAATTTTACAATAAGATTCAAATTGTATGACATTACGACAAGTAAAGGGTCGTCAACAACGACATGTTGGGCACTTAACCAAAGCTCAAGAGTACCATGGATGGGAAGTTTAAAAATTAGGTACCATTGGCAATATATCAAAACTCAGCGGTGCCACTTGAGACTATGACGATCACAGTTTTATTTAATTTATATGCTCAAAATACATGCAAACCTAATAAAATTATAACCTGTGCAGTTATAAAGAGGCGCGAAAAGAACACGTGACTAGACTAGGCTTAGATTTAACAATTAATAAAGCATCTTATAGAGTTTCACCCAAATTATAACTTAATTACATAGTACTACGTGCATTTCTTCATCTTCTTCCCATTTTTAAAATCCTCTTCACATATTTTGAATAGTGGGAAGAACACAATGAAATGATAGTCACTGCTATTTTGGTTTGATACATTAATGAAGGAAAGTGAGCATCCATTCTAGGCTTGATCTGTGAAGCATCCTTCAGGGACATAGATGATTTCCATTGGCTCCATATTATACTAACCATCTTCGAGTGAATAATGGGTAAATTCCCCAAATCTACAATACATTAGCTCCTCTATTATGAAAACATTTCAAGAACTAGAGATATCTTGCCTTTTGAGAATACCAAAATAAGCAAAAATTTGTTCCTTGCATCCAATCCCAAAACTTTATCAAAAGAAACAGGTTGAGTAATTCAAAGTTTAAAAAGAATTTGGGCTCATATTGAATTGAAAGATGTCAAATTTTCCATTGGCCCTTTAACTACCTAGGCTTTCTTGAAGTGGCAATTCTATAGCTCTTACATTCTAGGGCCATTGCCACTCTATTAACTTTGTATTTTTTTTGTTAGCTTCCTCATTAGGGGTCCTTTTCCTTGGTATTCGATTGAACAAGCCAATATGATTGGACTCCTGGGTTCGGAATCGACCTACTCCTCCATTTCCAAAGACTTCCACAAGATTCCTACTGCCTTTAATGGTTCTGTATAAAAAATTTCAGCAACTACTAATAAGGTCTGTGTCTCAATAACACTACTAAATATGCACAAGTCATTTTCAATGAATAATCAACTAAAAACATAATTATTTTTGGGTCCTAGATCATCTTCATTAACATGATAAGATACTTTAAAAACCAATATACCACTAAGCTATAACTCACCCATTATAGGTCCCTAACCGACCTCGGACAGATAATTGCACCACTTCGAATATTGTACATCTTTTCAGATTCAAGAATTATGTGCTTAACCTTAACGAGAAAAAAATTACGATAATCCCATGAAGCCACCCTGACACTGGAGTTCAGAACAGCAATGCAGATTATAATAAAACACAGAGAGCATATGAGCCAGCAGTAAGCTTGTTTAAAAGTACAAGGGCGATAACTATAGCAATGTTATAGCACCACTGAACAAAAAGACAGCGTTGTGGAACTAGGTACATCAAAATCTACCACATGACGTTGGACGATAGTTGGTTATATTATACCTTCCAGAGAAGCCAGAGAACGCAGCAGGAGTGTGTAGTATGGAGGCATGCGAAAATGATACTTCAGGGCCACAGACAAGATTTTTCCAAGGACCTTCATCCATACATAGAAAACAGGAGTGAGAAACAACAGATGAAAATAATGAGGCCACAATTTAGAAACTTGCTACTTTTAATATTTTTGAAGTTCAGAAGCGAATACATAACATACAAAACATATCGAAGCAACCACATTTATGAGTTATGAAGCCTCATTGAAAAAGGTCCGAACAAGTTGTCCTGATCAGACGTCCTCAGAAGGGAAAATAATTTCAAGCGATAAGAGAGAATAGTGTCCTGATCAGACGTCCTCAGAAGGGAAAATAATTTCAAGCGATACGAGAGAATAGCGGGAGCCGGGAGGAGCAAAATGTCCTTGAAAGAATTATTAATCCATAAGGATAGATCAATGTTATACTCCAAAACTAGGTGAAAGGTACATTGAACCAAAAGTTACTGTATGTATTAGGAATGGTGCCCACACTCTAGTGCCATCTATATCGTGTGTGAACCTTCCAGAATATTATCCTTACACTATCTCCTATCTCATATCTAACAAGAGAAAGGAAAGCAATGAAATTTAAGCCACAAACTTCTGAGGGTATCTAAAACTTATGCCCCAAGACTGTCCCAACCATTACAGTGGAATTTATACCTGCTCCTATGATATGATGCCATAAAACATCAGGCTTTAAAGGAAAACAGCACAATCATTTCTCCACTTCGCTCTTATGTGCCCTTCCAAAATCCCCGTCTATTTCAGATCTACAAACTCGACGCAACTAACCATGTGATCCTTTTTCTCACTTCCATGGGAGACATGGAAAATGCCTAAATAACTCGTCATGAAGCTTCAACAAGTCTGAAGCAGACAGTCAAACTTCTTAGAGGATTGGGCAGAATTCGTTACTCGCATGTTCGAAATCAGAAGAGGAACAAATAATATCCTAAAGTGCAAACAAATGCAGGAATCCTCGCTGGATGATGTTCTTTTTTAATCTTTTATCCGAGAATTTTGGGATATACAAATATAATGCCCTCCATATAAGAGACATAGAAAGTTGAGGAGTCAGATCTTGTTTCCAATCACTAAGACACCAGGACTAAAGAAATGGGTCATCTCATGACATGGAATAGCGAGACATGCAAGTATGACATTAATTAGTAATTACACCCTATATTCTTAAAAATAACTGTCTTGGTGAACAAATTTTCCGCTCAACGGCGAGATTTCATCATTTAGTCTTCAACATTCCAACATATTTATTAACCTATCTCAACTCTTACAATAAAATTTATGGTAAATAAAAGATCAAGGTGACGACGAGTGATCATAATAGACCTTACTGAACTTGACATCTGGAATTCCATCATTAAATTCTACCTCTCCCAAAGAATTTTCCAGTTCCTGTCAAATAAGCACAACATTAGACGTATATGATGGTAAAACTGCGTAGTAGATGAAAAAATATTATCAGCATTAAGAGATACCTATGAGGAAAACAGGAATGGTCAGCTATGTTACTTCGACTTCTCACTTTTAGGACCATACCTGTGTCAACGACACGACATGGATATGGGTATGGACTCTCTATGCGATACTTATTAGTCTACACTTCTCTTAGGAGAGCTACACCAGTGAGTCTCACACCACAAAAGTAGAGGAAGAGAGTTCATAAAGCATTTAATATTATATCTACTGATTTAAAGTTGTATATGTCAGACTTCTTTCCATTATACTTGAGGTTTTTTTGAAATATTTCAAGTTTAGAAGTGTATTTTTGCTTTAAAGATGTGTCCCTGCACCCGTATCCTCATCTTAGAACAAAGTTCCGGTGTGTAAAAAGAATAGTTAGGCCTAGTTCAACACTTGGATATATACCCGCGTCCGACACACTCGTACCCAAGTCACAAAAACATAGATGGTCGGAGAAGATACAGACTATGTTACTTTGACTTTTCATAGGAGTTTGCGGACCCATATTCGACACTTGACACTTGACACTTGGACATCGGTATGACATTTAGATACTCCATCTTAGACCAAAAAATTGACAATTTTGCATAAAGAGCCAAGTTTTACACATGGTTACAAACCCATGTCCGACCCTTTGAACTGAGTCTTAGAAACATAAGAATTGGTTACCCATAAGTAACACTACAAGTAGTAATGACTCGTGTTCTAGAGACTTATTCTTTGGTTTTCTACCATTATCTTAACTACCAGCATATCATCAAGGTTTAAAGTTTAGATAAGAAGCCAAATGGCTTCAACCATGCTTAAAAAGAGCGTCTTCAAGCATTTGTAAGAACGCCACGGTCAGCTTGGGTGCCACCTTTGCAAAAACCGCAATGAGGAATGTTCACTTACATCCGAATTTCGCAATTCTTTCTTCTAATTTTTATACGTCACCCTTCCCTTTGCCAGTAATTCAATACCCATATCTTACATGTTACCCCTCTTAAAATTCCGAAAAAGGCATTGTTGTATAATAATTTATTTTGGAAAAAAATAGTTTGCAAAGGAGCGCCTCATGCGAATGAGACGCAAGCCTTCGCTTCATGTGACATGCCCCCGTCTCCTCGGTGTGCCTTGCCCTTTTTCAGAATAAGACTTCAGAATGCTCAAGACTCTATAATCCAAGCAACGCCTATCTGTCGCAGACGATGTAAAAAGTCTACGTTGACAAACTGTTCAGAAATCAAATGTTCCGAGAGGCTAACAAATCTGAAAGGTAATTCCTTAAAAAAATCAGACAAAAAGTGTCAGGTTTAGAGTGCACTCTCCTTTACAGAAACATAGGCTCGTCTGGCCCATACTTGGTCGAAGTAAAACTTGGATTTCAAAGTGACATTGCCTACAGTAATTAATTTGACATCAATGACGGAACTTCCATAGCTATGGCTACATAGCAAGGATAGAGGGAACACATGGACGAGACAGCAAATTTTCATTGACCGCTCAATGAAATGACCATCCAAAAAAAAGTTAGATATTCATCAAATCATGTACGGAGTACTTACAAGTCAAATATACCTACCACAGTACCAAACACACATTTATCTTCTCAAATACGAATTAATAAAAAAAGATGCAATAGACTGTGATTGTCATGAAATTAAGATGAAGGAGGAAAGCAGTCCCAGTACCATTGTCACAAGACGAGTATTAGTCCCAGGTACGACAACATCCATTTCAGAAAGAGCCTGGACAAGAGAAGCCCAGTCTCCATTTACTATATGTATTATGGATGCAAGCATTGCCAACTGATGTTTCCTTTCCATTTGGCACATCAAACCAAAGTCTAAGAATCTGGCATGGCAGACAGAAAGAGATCATAGAAACGTGTCAAGACACTATAGATGATCAAAAAACTTGAACCAACTTAAAATCATAATGAAATAATATTCATAAATATCAAGAGCACCCTATCTGTCCGGAAGTTGTGTAACGCAAGTTCCCAGGGTGTGGATCGGCATGCAGGAATCCTGTTTCAAGAAGTTGGATAAGCGATGCTTCTACTCCTTTGCTTACCTAGACAGATGGACCAAATAGAAAATTAGCTCGTCATGCCATTTGCAGTTTGCGCTAAGATTATTTCACAAAAGAGGTTCCTCCGTATATCACTCCAGCAGACATCCTCACCAATGGGGATAATGGTATCATGATTTGACTGTACATAAAATATTTGTAAATCAAAGTGTTGAGAGCAAAAGTAACACACCAAATCAAGAAGACGTTGTTTTGCTTCAAACTTTTGTCTCTCGGCATAACCATCATATGTAGCTCCAGTTGAGACCAAGAGTAAGTCATTTGGATTTTCGCCAATCACCCAATCCATAGTCAATATTCTTTTTCTTGTGAGGTGCCGAAAAACTTTCGGAACATGGATAAATGGGAAAGACGAATGAGCCTCCTGAAATCATATGAATAGTAAAAAGGAGATATACCATAGAAGATGGCAATTTTTATCATGATGCAAACCCTTGAAAACTTACCTAGGCAACATAATATTTGCAAACAAAAAATTTGTTATATTCAATGAAACATTAAATCTTGATTACAATCACGGTGGTGATATCATATGTTGCAGTCTAATCTCTCGCGGCCAATATCGCCTCAAATGCAGTAAAATACAGTTACGGTGATCTTTCGAATGGTCTTGTTTTGTGGGCTACATGAAAGTCAGCGATATTGGGATACTAGGAAAGATACCCTTGAGCCCACAAGTCAGCAGGTTCAAGTCTTGCTTATTTCCATGATTGAAGAACCGAAATTTTGAACCTTTAGTTTTATTTTAATTGAGGGCACTCTAGACATTTTCTTACCTGGGTTGGTGTTCTTTTGAGGGTTGGTCTTCTTTTGAAGACGAATGGATGACATTTTGCTCTACTCATTCTAAGTGAGAGGGTTCTCTCTTATCATGTATTTCAAGATCTTATTTATTTACATGGAAATTCTATGTTATACCCCGGGTTTTCTATGTTGTACCCCTACCTTTATCATATTCTATGGAGTACCCTTGAACTTCATACTTTTTCTGCTTCGTGGCCTCCTTCAACTCTCCATTAACTTTTTCCCTTGCGATCTAAGAACTTGATTAATTGCTAGCTATTAGGTTTGATTATCACTAAACTATTAGTCTTGTAACACTAGTTGCATGAAATAGTCCTGTAATGTCTTTGATAATCTATCAACTTAAGAAATTTGAGGCCTATTGATTTGGTTATTGAGGGAGTAAAGACGATTACTGAGCTCAATTACGCCGGGGAAAGAAATCTGGGGTTAAATTCATTTTAATTGTCTGACTCGTCTTGTTAAAGTTAATAAAATGAAAGGGTATAAATGAATTAATTGGTACTCTAGTTGGTAGTTTGAATGACCATAAATTATTGATCCCTTAATTGAGGATAATTACCTAACTGGCCTATTTAATAATTAATTCCCTTTTCCGAGACCTAGACTTCATAACATGACAACCCTACTAAACCCTTTAACTTTCTAATTAGTTGATTCAGTTTCTCGTTTCCCTTGTTTGCCTTGGTTTAAATATTCGTCACTTGTTTGATCTTTTGGTTGTTTTGAATAGTTTAATTACTTTCAAAACCATCAAAATCTGAATTTAACTAGACTAAATAAAGTTGGAAACCCAATCCTAATCATCCTTAGAGTTCCGATCATCCCGACGTCGACGCCATATATCCTTATGACTGAATTATATTTAAAGCTTCATCACATACCATCCATGGTCTACACCATCACCACCACCACCTACCACAGCCACCAGTACCACCCTTGCCACTAACATCCAATATCACCCTACCCCAGCCACTAACCTCATAGGGATGTAGTGGGGCAGGTATAAGTGGGTACCGCAACGGCATCCGCACTAGTTGGAGCGGGTACGGGTAATGTTGCGGTGGGTGGTGGGGCAATTACGGGTACAAAAATTGTACCCGTCATGGGTCGTGGGCAGGGGTGGATTTTGCATCATACCCACTTCATACCCATCTACCCACCAATTATTTAAAAAATTGTTATAATGACTATTTTATTTTTCTATTAAGTTATTGTTGAACATCATATATTATAAAGATAAAATCAAAAACATTTGGAAATTCATTAGATTAAGCTATATTTTATTGAAAAAATTATCAAATACAATTATGGTATAACAGGTTAGTGGTTAAATGGGGCGAGTACGAATTTAGATTTTCACCCGTTGGGCAGTACGGTTTTGGAAACTTGTACCTGCCATGGGTGGTAGGGCAAGTACTGCCGTACTGGTATGACTTTTGCTTGGTGGGTACAGGTGCGAGGGAGCCTACCTCCACTCCTGCCCCACCCCAATGACATCCCTAAACCTCCCTCGCCCAACCAAAAACATCCTCACCCACAAAACCCCCCTCCCCCAAACCGCCAACCCTCGAACACTCTAGATGGGTGGTTGTTTCGGGATTGGAGGAGGGTTGTCATGGTCGAAATGGAGGTTCCTAAGGGGTGGTGGAGAAGTATCGACCTGGTATGCAGCGTAAGCCAAAATGTTGTGTGGTTGGGTGGTAGTGATGGAGCGAGGAGGTGATGATAGCGGAGGGTGGTGGAGTGGGATGATGAGTCTCGTAGGGAGGGTGGTGGAGTGGGATGATGAGTCTCGTAGGGAGGGTGGTAGGGCTGGTGGTGAGGGTCCTGGGTATGGTGGTGGGGTAGGATGAAAACATGAGGGTATATGGATTTAATGAAATGGGTACAATTCAGTATTCTAGTGAATGATTCAGAGAATGGAAGTAAAAAATTAAGAAATAAGATAGCTTTATAAAGAAGCCTCTTCTTATGACAATCACAAATAGTTTAATAATGAACTTTAGTTTTCTACTCCAACTCTCTATTCCAGTGTGTCACAAATAGTTTAATAACGAACTTTAGTTTTCTTCTCCAACTCTCTATTTTAGTGTTATTTTGACGGTTTTTGACTGGAAAATAAGATGGCAAGAACTTTTGTATGCTTTACTAGCAAAGAGAGAACCAACCTATGAACTTAACTGCATTAAAAGCGCAGACATTAACAAATAGAAGTTGTCCAACTGTATCCAAGTACTCTCGAAAAAGAAGGAACATAAAAAGAAAAGGATCAAACCATACCAAGAATCGTAAAGCATTTTCAGCTTCCAATCTATAGTCTAATTCTCCCATTAAGCCCTTCCCAAGTTCATCAGCGTATAAGCGAATATCATTTTTTCTTCGGGCAATCTTTTGCAATAAGCCAAGCTGAAATAACCTAAAATTGTGAGACTTAGATTCTCTCATAGAATATAATCATACAAAAAAAAAGGGAACTGTACAAACCCCGAGGCGAAGAATGTATATATCTCTGGCAACCAGATGATGTAAATTTGGTCGCTGAACTTTGATAGCAACCGCACAGCCATCACATGTTGTTCCTCTGTAAACCTATGACAAGTTAAATGAAAATAATATGTGACATAAGAAATGCTAAGATTAAAAGTAGTCAGTACCACATATCTCCAACTCTCTAAGTCATTTTAACAAGGATCTCTCAAAAACATCCTCTCAAATACGGTGATAATGTTGTGTACATATATTTCAAGACACTGAGTTAATAATGTAGCTATGAAGTTCCACAAGGAGACCATGCATTATTATGCGATACTCCTATAATTGGGGAAAAGAATTTGAAAAGGGTCTTGCAATTTGCAAAGCCTATTCTCCAAAATAGTGTTCAGGATTCTACACATAAGATATTATATTTTCAATCAAACAAAGTGTATGAAAGAAATTGTACAACATTAAACCATACAACATTAGTATAGCTATATAGGTATGTGTTCACACTCCCCACCAACAGGAAGCCACTTCCTCCCCAGCGAATATCAGACCTTCTAGAGTAGGGAGCCAATATATACAAAATAAAGGTACCTGACCGAAGGAAGCTGCGGCTACAGGTTCTTCAGATATATAGCTGAAGAATTGTGACGTAGGAGTGCCCAACTCTTCCTCAATGATCTTCATAGCAACAGCTGTTGGGAAAGGGGGGATTCGATCATGCAGCTCAGACAGCGCCTGCAAGATAATAAGTAAACCTAACTGCGGAAAAAAGGCACATTGTGTACTGAATAAAATATGTCAGATACACAAACAACAATTCAAACACTTTACAGTTGCTGCCAAGGAGACGAAGAAAAATAACAGAATGGTATGTGGAATGAGTAAAAGAAGATGCATAATTCACAAAAAAAGAAAGATATTAACACATGAAATGCTTAACCAAAATCAGCCAAATTGATACGAGTTGGGATACGGTCAAGGATAGTATAGCGGTCATGGATAACGTGGATGAGCTGGTTGTGGACAATTCTCTGGACTGTTCGAATTATGATCGAAGTAATATTCCAGGAGCCCAACTAATGGCGCGTCAAGTTGCTTCGATTGGGCCTATGTTCAAAGAAGCCATTTGCTTAATCCATGTTCAACTCGTCTAAGCAACAAGGGAATTAATCAAGGAATAAATTGTAGTAATTATGCAATTTAAGTGTGTGTTTATTTCAGCATTATAGTGGTTTATTATGGCTGTTATTTTAGGCAAGTTTTTAACCTAATTAAACCTAATTAAGAGACTTAATTAGGTAGTTTTAATGCTCATTATTCCAGCCGTTTTAGACATGTAAGTGTGGAATGTTTTGGCTATTTAAGGCCTTGTATTCCTTGCATTTGACATCATACAATAAACTTTTTCAGAAAACAAGTTAAGAAATATGTAAACTCTTGTTCTGTTGGGGCGAAATCCAAACAGTTCCGGTTAGTGTTCGGCGCGTTTTCGAGCTCTAATTCGATTATTGTTCAATAGGTCTTGAATATCAATCACCCATTGTTCGAGTTATAGGTCTAACCCGAGCAAATATCTCATTGACTCAATTTCTACACATGAATTCCAGGCAAATATCTTTTTGTTTTATTGTCTTCCACATTTCGCGTCATATGGTATCAGAGCTTTGGCTCTTGATTTCCCCAAATCTAGACGATCTTAGGCGTGTTAAAACCAAGTTGTTAGTTGAATTTCCGATTGCGATAGGAGTTCAAGGGTTAAACTCAAGCAAGTAGTTTGAGGGTTAATCGGTTTGGCATCTCACGAGGAAGTTTCTAGTGAGTTTTATTCGAAGCGTGAGAAAAAAAAAAAAAAAAACCTATTGTTCACGTGCGTGCGTCGTACTGTTCATTCAAAAAAAACAACAAGAAGACTTGTTGGGAGTGTCATTGTTTGAAAGCACCTAATTGGCTATTGATAACTCAAACGGTCCTAGGCGATGTCAAAGTTTAAACTCGAGCGAGGTAGTTCGAGGGTTGATCGGCTTTTGATAACCCATACCATAGGTCCAAGAATCGGGTCGATTCTTTTTTAAGAAAAGGCGGATGATATGGGATACGGTCATGGATAGTATAGCGGTCATGGATAACGTGGATGAGCTAGTTGTGGACAGTTGTACTGTTCAATTCCGGGTAATATTCCAGTAGCCGAACTAATGGCGTGTCAAGTGTGAAGTTGCTTGGATTGGGCCTATGATCAAAGAAGCCGTTTGCTTGCTTCATGTTCAACTCGCTTAAACAGTCAAACTCGTCTAAGCAAGTCAACATGGGAGACAAGGTGATTAATTCAAGAATAAATAGTAGTAATTATGCAATTTAAGGGTGTTTTTATTTCAGCATTATAGTCGTTATTATGGTTGGTATTTTAGGCAAGTTTTTAGCCTAATTAAGAGACTTTTATTAATGAACAAATAGTAAGTAGTATATGCGGACAATATTTTGACCCTTGATACATTCTCGACTTAAATTTATTTTGACTTGAAATTACATTTACGATTATTTTGGGTTAATTAGGCCGAGTTCAGGTCGAGTCATTTTCGGGTTTACAAGTCGGATAAGGTCGAGTCGTGTTGGATTATTTCTAACTTTGGTCAATTTTTGGTCTATTACTATAGAGTTTATAAGGGGCAATGGTATGTTTACAATGATAAACATTCGTGTAGGATCACATATTGGTTAATACCAATTCGAGTTCGTTACGGGTTATTCTTGGCTCCTAAGTTCGGGTGTCGTGTCAACTGAGTCTTGTCTTTCAAGTCGGGCCAATTATTTTGAGATTAACCAAAGATAATAAAAATAGTATAAAAAACCATTAGTTGTTTTCTCTACCCAAAATTTATATTAATTAAAGACTACAATAAAAAAAATTGAGCCGAACTGACTTGACCGAAGGATTTAATCAAACTGACACGACCACCGAACTGAGGATCCCATCATGACCCGTTACCCGAATAATATGAACCAATATGACCCGACACGAATATTATTGTAAACTAATCATTACCCCTAATAAACCTGATAATAATAATAAACCCGAAAAGTAGCCTAAATCCGAAATGGTTTGACCAAACCCGACTCGATATATGTATTATTTACCATTAAAACATTAAGAAAAGATATTAAATTTATTTATTTTGGCCTAAATATCACTTAAATCAACTTTTTTTTACCAATTTGTCCAACATGCTATTGTTTTTTACCAATTTGTCCACCATGCTACATTTTTTACCAATTTGTCCAATAGTCTCTACTTTTTTTACCAATTTGGTAGTTTGGCCAACCAAAATCTTAAAGACAAGAACATTGATGACATAGGCAGATGTAAGGTCAGTCAGCTTTTACCAATAGGCAATTAGGCAAAAAGAACAATGAACAATTCATCTAGAAATATGCATACCCAAATGATAACGTACTCACAAAACAGGCACCCAAATAATCGTCATGAGAGGTTGTGTCACTTAACAATGATTGCCAGAATCATTGAGGATACAATGTTTGATTACAGCACAGAGTAGTGAAAGATGGACTGAGTAATAACTCCGTAATGGCGTAATCTAAACATGCACCAATGGGTTCAAGTCAAAAGTTGTCTTGCTCAAACATGGAGTTACTGCTCATTCCAATGATTAAACCGAAATTGAAATAAGGATTAATTAATTACTCCTGCCATTCGTATATTTCTTTTACTAAAGAAAATAAAAAATACTCCTACCTTTTTCTGATCTTATCTTCCAAACCTCCTACTAAGAGTCACTTTTCGCAAAATAAATAATTGGGATATTAATTATGAATTATCTTTCCCTTCTACCAAAAAAACAGTACTGAGCAGAAGTAAAGATCATTCCGAGTTGACATTCGCTGTAAAATGCTCATTTTTGGCTAAACTAACATTTTGCAGGAATGTTCAGGAAAAGTATGAATTTTAAATACAAAAAGTAGGAGTTTTTCAAAAACCTTGTATAGGAAAGGTATTAGTTTTCTGGGAATTACAGTACACAACAAAGTTATGTGGGAAGAAGAACGCAAGTTTATCTTTGGAGGAATCATGTATAAAAGCAAATGGAGGGAGAGAGGGGCATACGGAATATCAATACTACGAAAAGCATTCATAACAGTTCATCTAACCTTGGAGATCTCAGGGCCTATAATATCTGGCCTTGTTGAGAGAGATTGGCCCACTGCATAAGAAAAATAAGTCGCGTGACTAACCACATAAAATTTCCCTGATCTAAACCAAGCTAGCATGCATGTAAACATCATTTGAAACATAGTTTCTGGCAAGAAATAAAAAAGAATTAATATCGTGAGCATGCTCAAGAGTATTTCTAACCTTTGATAAATGTGGGGCCTAAAATTAAAAAAGAATCTTTAAGAGCCTTCCCAAAATCATATTGTGATGCGTTCTCTGTTGTCTCCACAGTAGTCCCTGAGATGGCGGGTCCTCTCATTCTTGAGGCACGAAGTTTAATCACAGCAGAAGAAAATGCGAAAAATACCTTCAACAAGAGTAAGTAAAGAAAGTCATAAAGAACTTCTGTAGGATCTAATTCAAAGCACAACTTTGGAAACAGCACTACAAAATAGCATCGTATGAACGCATTCACATTATTAGACAACCAGGAATTCTTTCAAAACTATTTTCTATTTTCTAGAAAAGAAGATAAAAAGAAGATGAAAAGAACTTCGCCAGGACTATGAACGCATTCACATTATTAGACAACCAGGAATTCTTTCAAAACTCAAAGGACGCAACAACGTAGAAAACTGTGTTACGCCGACACCCCGACACGTGTCGGTGTCGGCGTATCCGACACGAAATTTCTGAATTATCCGAACATGGTCAACGGTGTGTCTTGACCAACCGACACGACACGACACGTCATTTCATTTTTATAAAGAAAAATATAATTAAAAAAAAAAACATAAAATTTCCATAAAATTAAAGAATTGCCTTGGGACTGAACCGTTTTTAAATGGACTTATTAACAAAATGGACTGAACCGTTTTTAAACATGCAAATAGGAAATGAAAGAATTGCCTTCGGACTTATTAACAAAATTAATTAAAAATAAAAAAATCTTGACTAGTCAACTTCCATTAGGTCATACTTGTTTTCAACTTTTCAGTTTTTACAACAATGCACCGCCGTCGCCCTTCCAAACACAATGAAATTGAAAGATAAAGTACTTTCACCCTTCTTCTTCTTCACCATAACCCAGATCTCCGTCAAGTTTCCGTCATTAAATCCACCAACCCAAGGCCAAAAAACCGCCGCTGTACACTCTCCGACGCCGGCACGGCCGGCCTTCATCTTTCGTTGAAGAATTAACATTGAACTATACAGTAATCCCCGTGCCATGTAAGTTCCATTTTTTTCATTTTCGGCTGCCATTTTCGTCACCGCCGTGTCAGTGTCGTTTCCGGCAAGGCCGTGTCATACACGTGTCACGTGTCGTGTCCGACACGCGACACGCGACACGCCACCTGACAGCCGTGTCGGAGTAACACAGGTAGAAAATATTGTTCTTGAATAATCAATAAATCAATAGAGTAAATCAACTAATTCAAACCCTATAATCGGCACCCCCACACTTTCCAAAATTAAAAAAAGAATACAACCAGGAAACCAAAGAAAATACTCAGCACTGGACATTGCTCTAATCCACAAAGGATCACCAGCAGAAAAATTTGAATACTTCAATCACTGTAGTTAACTGGAAAGAATCATAAGAGGTTCTTACACATTGACCATAAGAGATTCATCGTTCACTAATTCCTCTTAAATCCAACATAATTCCTCTTAAATCCAACCTAACTTGCAACCAACTGCAACATAAAATTAACTTCACGGCTTAAAACAAACCATAGAACACCCACATCTCAACAAAGCACTCCAGGAGTCAATAACAAACGCTATAAAAGCTACGGGCGTGCAATATGCCAGTCTTCAGATGACAAATCTTTGCTGTGGACAAAAAAACACTTGTGTCCAAGCGCAACAGAAATTAAACTTCGAGCAAACCACATGTCCACATTATCCCACTATCTCAAATAGTTAACAATGAAACCCTCAAAATCTCACAACGCGCAAATGTGCAATGCTTCAGTCTTAAAAGAGAACTCTTTGCTACAATCAACCATCAAAACTTACTATTGCCCCATTGAAACAATAATAAATTCTTGTCACATGTATTAAAATTTGGCTTTAGAATTTTAGAAAGGGTAGTTGTATGCATTGTAGTAAATCCTGATCTCGACACCACATCGTGAACTGAGTTATCAAGGTTTTTAAGGTACCTGTAACCCATTTTGAGGCAATATGGACCGCATGTACGCTGCAACGCCACGACGACCTGTTCTGAAGTCCGTCTCAATCCGATATTCAATACCATCGTTGTATAGTGATTGACAAGTACTTGTCTAAATACATTACCCATGAGCTGCTCACGGCTGCTTCCTGCTGGCCGTTACCTAATTGTATTTGCATTATGCGAGGCGGTCTCAGTAAACTAGACTGAATCTCTTAAAGAGTGGTTTCTATACTATGCGCAGGAGAACAAGATCCACCAAAAGGGAGGATCTATTCCAAAAACAATAAAAATAAAAATCACTGTTACATCATAGTGCACTAATAGTAGCTTCAAGTTGGCTAGAAACAGTTTCATAAGCAATCCCCGAAAAAATTTTAGCAGCTGCGTAGCTACCAAATCCACTCAAGGAAAAAAAAAAAAAAAAAAGAACGAGCAGTGCTCTTGAACACAGACACACAGATAATATCACGGAGCTAGTAAAGGCCAAAAGGCAAAAAGAAGCATATGACCTTCGAAATAAGTTGATAAAAAATAAATGTTACAACAAAAGAAAAAATCTGTTTGTATCCCAAACAAGCCGAGGAATGGTATTACAAGTCTAAAAATTTCTTCCTTCGCAGACATGGAATATACTATACGTCTAATGAAGGTGGCATTAAATATTATACACCATATTATCTTCAAATATGTTTGGGCCAATGTGATTAACATTACAAAGCATACACTTCGGACACTGTTACAACTTACAATGGATAATGATGAAGCATGCTCTTTGAGTAACTCAGCAATGTGTTCGAGTCTTTTTGGGAACTCAATATTTAGAAGAGCATGAAACCCTAAATTACACGATTTTGGGAGATTTCAACCACGACACGCAGAAATTAAAGTTGACAAAGAATAAAAACAGCTATGGCCAATGATAGGAATCTATGTTACCCCGACTCTTCAACACGTGTCGTGCCAGAGTCGGAGACATTTTCAATTTTTTGGTCTAAAATGAAGTGTCGATACGTGTGGGGCACACGGCAGCTAAGTAAAGTGTCGGAGTAACATAGATAGGGACGGTAGTGATTTGACACAGAAACAATATTTTAAAATGGTGGGTTTTCATTTGACCTAAGTTTTAATGTTTTGTGGGGTCATGATCATTTCCATCTGTAACTGTTTCCTATTACTCCTCTTTAATGAGACGCCTACCTATAATCATTTTAAATTATTTGGAAATATATCAAGTACAAATGAATTCTATTATTACTTGACGAGTTGGCGTGATAAAAGATGAGGCTTTTCCCACCTCTCTGACCTAGACACTGCCAAATTCATAGTCCTAACTCGTAAGATCTAAGGCTTGGCTAACTGGAAAAGGTAGCCAACGAGGTTCCTCCTTACACGTATATGTAATTTTTCAATGCATAACTGAAAAATAAATATTTAAATATATGTAAAACATATGTGGTCGTTGATAAATTGTAGATATGGTGATACCTCGAGAAATCGAAGGGCAACAAGATGTGGCCTGCAATTGAAGTAATCAGAGATTTGTTGCGCATCATAGAAGTCGGGAAGAGGCCTTGACCAAAGTCTAGAGATAGAGTAAAAGTAATTAGCATAAGCTGCTAACGCTTGGACATCAGCAAGTAACAGATCCATCCCAGAGAGTGCTGCGGAAAAAAGACGTCTGATGTGAATACAATCTAGTTTGATAATAAGAGTGATTTGGATAGACAGCAGTGATATGGACAAACAAAAATCCGCTTTTAATCAAAGGGACGCGTGGCAACTACCGATTGGCGAAAGAAGGAAAAAGAGGATTGATGATGTGGCGGTATGTGGACCATCGGATGAAAGCCAAACAAACACAATTGATGTGTTTGTTACACACGCACATAGAAAGAGTCAGCAACCAACTCCTACTTTTCTGCAANATGTGTTTGTTACACACGCACATAGAAAGAGTCAGCAACCAACTCCTACTTTTCTGCAACGGATGGAGGGAATCCAGGAGCAGAATGAGAAGACGTTGAAGACTCGGAATATCGGCCAGAGCAGCATATAAAAGGGGAAGGAGCGGCATTTCAAAGGCATTCAATCTCCATAAGCATTTTTAACATCATTCTTCACTCTAGCAATTATATTACTACGAAACGCTCTTACTTTGTATTTCCGTACTCAAGATTCCGTCTCGGTTATAGTGCAAAAGTTGGTGGGATTCCGACTCCCCCGCGGTTTTTCCCACACCGGGTTTTCCGCGTCACCAAAATATCTTGCGTCAACCTTTATTTTCGTTGTCATTTCTTTCGTTCATTCTGTCTCATTCGCTCGTATTTAGGCTAACGATCAATCGCTTTAATCCGCAATTAAAATCGATCACTTGGTAAATTTTTACCTAAACAAGCAGCAATGTTGTTATAAAGAGGGAGGGGATTGGAATACTCAGTTGATTATCCAAATGCATTTTAATTTCAGTCTGGTGCAAACACCTTTACCTTTATCAATGTTTTAATTTCAGTAGGAAGAGTGTTGTAAAAAAAAAAAAAAAAAAAAAAAAAAAAAAAAAAAAAAAAAAAAAAAAGGAAAGCAACCTGGATAAGAAGGGTGAGGCCAGGAGGGAGTTTGAAAAGTAGTGAAATTAGGGTCCTCGAGATGACGAAGCCAAACAAAGTGATCAACATCAACACTAGTAGTAGCAGTAGTAGGAGTAGTAGTCGGAGTAGTCGGTAACAGCTGAATCGCCGAATCAACGCCTTTAACAAAACCCTTCTTTAAGAATTCCCAATCCTTTTTAACAGCACCAAACAAGTGTTGGAAATTGCCAATTGCACCACAAGCAGGAGTTGCTCGCTTCTTGGAATTCAGGGTCACTCCATTTCTGCTGTTGCAAATTGCAGCAAAATGTGACCATGTTGTCGTCATACAATACCCCATCGAGAAGTCGACTGCCTGCTGATTCTACTTCTTTCACTTTCCTCACTTCCTTATTCTTCTCTTTTCACATTTTCTGGAAAATGGAATTTCCCAACTTGTGTCTTCTCATCGAGTGGACGATAAGGCCTCAACGTTTTGTGTTCTTATTGAGGCCAACCAAATACCATGGATTTACTCTCTTTGATATGAATCAATCAATATCTATACAATCCTTATATACTAATTTATTAACGAAACTGAAGTTTTTCCCGCCTAACTTTTGCGCCTAAGTTACATTCTATTATCCACTATCTAATATTTATCCCCTAATTAATTTCATATCATAAATACTGTTTTGGTAAAATTTCACCAAATAGTCGATTTAATTGTCGGTTAAAGCGATTGATCGAAGGCCAACGCGTGAACGAATGAAACGATGCAAACGAAAGAAACAAACGACGAAAAATAAAGTTTGACACGAGGTATTTTGATGACGCGGAAAACCCAATGTGGAAAAAACCGCGGGGAGTCAGAATCCCACCAACTTTGCACTATAATCGAGACGGAAACGCAAGAATACGGAAATACAAGGATAGTTTTTTGGCGATTTGACTAAGTATGATTGAGATAGTCGTAGTTTTTCTGCTGGGGTCGATTGCC